>VCRD01003618.1:0-13800 GCA_006783055.1 Trinorchestia longiramus
GGGGCTGTGAGTGGGGCTGTGAGTGGGGCTGTGGGTGGGGCGGTGAGTGGGGTGAGTGGGGCGGTATGTGGGGTTGTGTGTGGGGTTGCAAGAGAGAGTGAAGTAATAGGGAAAGAAACTTTGTTCGTTTGAAATAGGAAATAAAACAGGTCCTACGTACAGAAATCGGCCTCATAGAAAAAGCTGTAGTAGCTTTTAGTTGAAAGAAAAAGTCAAAAGTCACCTCCGATAAACTATAAAAAACACAAATTTACATGATGTAATAATTTTATTACCAAAAGTACTGCAGGGTCTTACTTATTCTACTATACATATAATAATATAGAGTTTGTTGCTTGCTTGGTCCGTGTCTCTGTGACGCTCCTAAGGATATAGATAGGAGGAAATTCGGTAGGGTATACATGTATTGTAAGCATTGTATTGTGGATACCAAAGGCACATCCTTCAATGTGGAAACTCTTTCGTAAAGCTCGCGTCTACTGGCAAACTAATTGAAAGAAATTAGTAGAAGCCACGTCAATTTTCACGTGTGGATCTGCTAGTTTCCCCACATAATCGCCAAAACTGTTGAAGCATTTGTCATATCGTGACACAAGTTTCTCGATGCCTTCTTCAAAGCAGTTAGCTGCCAGTGAGGAGAGATAATTCTTGATGACACCTTAAAATTTGTTCCCCCAACCATGACTTCGTCTCGTAACAGATAAAAATCACTCGGTGCTAGGTCTGGACTGTACGGGGGATGGTCGAAAAATTTCTTCTTGAACTGTTTAAGATCTTTTCTCACGTTGACACAGTGTGGTCGGGCGTTGTCACGGATCAAAACCACACCTGAAAAAGATATTCCTCTTCATTAGTTTTGGATGGCTCTGTGGAGACGACGTAATGTTTCACAATAAACTTCCTTCGTTATTGTCGTTTCCTCCAGTAGCGACAGACTTGCGCCCTTGTCCACCTTCTTCATGGACGTTGTTCGCCCTTCTCTCGGTGTTCAGAGGTCTGCCACCCGCAACACCAGTCTAAATGGATACTTTGTACCAAAGGTGAGTGGCTATAAAGGATATCCCCCCAAAAATGTACACATTTTTAAAAGGCTGTAGTTTGAATACTACTGAAAAGAACAAGATCTAAAGTTTTGTTTTGCATACAAAATACGTTATTACCCACCGTATTATTTTATAATAGGACAGAATAGTTTTGGATTAAATTAAATTTATTTAAAAATCCCTTTGTGCAAAATCCCTTTGTGCAACGTTGGGTCTGGTTAGTACGGTGACCGCCTGGGAACACCAAACAACATACGCAGCCACCGTAGTCGAGTGGTATGCGGCCCGTGTTCTGTATCGGGTCTCTGCTTGTGCAGAAAGACTGCGTGCGGGTTCGAAACCCAGCAATGAATACGAGCTGTTTCCCGTTTCGTGCCGTGAGCTCGCACTTATCGGTAAGACCTCAACTCATCGCCCATGGACACATCCCAGGATCGTCGCATGGAGCTCACCATCATCCTTACTCTAAGAATGTTAACCTTAAGAATTTAAAAACCAATGTACTAAATGTCTATGTACTGTGTACTTGATTGGAAATAAAGATTGTTTGTTTGTTTTTTGTTTCTGTGATGCATTTCAGCAGCATTATGTCTTTCTGTTTGTAGAAACTGATTGTACTTCGTCATTCACATTTGGCAGGAGCATCGATCGTAATGGTCATGTTTAATTGCCCGTACCTCAGTTACGACTGACGTATTAGAGAGTCACGATTATGTAGAGAAATAAGTAAAACCCTGCAGTATATTTGCTAACAAAATAATTAAGATATATATATATTTATTTTACTTTTATAGCCCATTAGGGTTTAAAAAAACCAGCCCGTGGACCTCAACTTTCTTTTATGTACTTTTAAACTCCTTCACTCTGGTTAAACTTCTCTTTTTTACATAAAGGAGCATTTGCAAAAATCTTAGTTCAATTTCTTTTCTTCATCTCATTTTTCCCTCATAACTTTTCCCTTTATTTCCCTTTCCCCAGTTGAGGGGGCAGCTTGAGTGAGTGCTGGGAGCACAGAACTGTGTAACCCACGAGGGGCGTGAACTTGTCGCTCTGGGGGGTCAGAAATATCGAGAGGGCAGATAATGGGGGGATATTATCACCGTAATGGGGGTCATAACTTGGGTCTCCAATTCTCCAACTTTCCAATTTTTCAATTCATAAATTTCCAACTTTTCCAATACTCAGGTTTCTATCCTTCTAATTTTCCAATTCATAAATTTCAAAATTTTTCAATACTCACGTTTTTAACCTTCTAATTTTTCAATTCATAAAATTTTCACTTTTTTAATACTCAGGCTTTTATCTTTCTAATTTTCCAATTCATAAATTTCCAAATTTTTCAATACCCAGGCTTTTAACCTTCTAATTTTCCAATTTATAAATTATTAACTTTTCTAATATTCGGATTCCATACTCCCAATTCTGTAGCTTCACAGTAGTCAATTTTCTAACCTTCCTAATTCCCTTTTTTCAATTATTCAAATAAGTTTTTTCAAACTTTCTAATTCACGACCTTTTTAATTTTCAAGCGCTTCAACTCGTCTTATTTCCACCGTACAAACAATGCGTTCTGGAAACCAACAAAAATTTCCATTAAGCAAAAAACAAAGAGGGAAGAAGAAGAAAATAGAGAATTAACACGAAAAAGGAAAAACCAGAAACGTGTTTCTGTATCCCTCGCATGACATTGAAGAAGAAAGAAAACACAAGGTTTACCTAATTTCTAGATTAATGTTCATTATAAATTGTGATATGTGGATTATTATTCTACTTGATAGTTCCAATGGAAATTTCACGGTTTAGGTTTGACTAATTTGAAATGATTGAGATTTACGACGAATTATTGTCTTAAATGAATATTCTTCATGAATATATACAGAACTTTCATCCTGTATATCTTCTATCGATAACAGAGCTTAGATAGTACCTGCAAGAATTCCACTGTTTGAAAAAATTTAAGGGATTATGAATTTTTTTTTTCAGTTTTGCCCGTGGTACTATTAGAAATGATAATCCAACTGGTGTTATTAAATAGATGATTATTATTGTAATTAATTAAGAATTTTAATGCGGAAAGAAATTGATTTTCAATCTATAACGTTTCTTCAGTAGTACACACAAAATTGTAGTTATGTTGTAGATATAGCTCTCGTATTTTTCATAGTCCAGCAGTTAATATTCCCGATTCTTTTAATACATGGTCTTCATATCTGACCATTGCTCATGTTAATACTTCCATTACATCGGAATAAGATTATCAACTCTATTGAAAACACTTGTACACGTAAAACTAGTCTAGTACGTACCAAATCTACACCTAGATCAGTTATCAACATATTCATAGAGATGAATAAAATTCATAAAATAACTACATATTAATGACATTAATGCACCTATTGTAAAATTAAACATTTAATATAAAACCAAATCATCACTTGAATGTCAAATTAAAGGGGAATCCAAATTTTAACCTATTGTTAGTTAGTTAAATATTTGTTGTAAAATCCGTAGAGTGTTATTTTCTGTCAGATGGAGATACTTAAATATTTGATGCAAAGTCCGTAGACTATTTTGACCTTTGTTCAGTGAACTCTTTAGAAACAAGTAATATTGATGTTTAATAGTAGCGTGCGATTTAATATGTACTATTTATTTGAACCTATGGAAATTCCACGGTTTAAAATTGAAAAAAATTATTTGGTTTGATCTATAATTGTGTTATAAGTTTGATTAAATTTCAATAAATTGAAATTATTATATATACGAAGGTATTACAGATTTACGACGAATTATTGTTTTAAATTAGAATTTTTCATTAATATACACATGACTTCCATTATGTACCTTATCAATCGATAACACGGCCTAGGTAGTATCAGTGGAAATTGTACGGTTTAAAAGGGATCAAATTTAGGATCCATAAAATAAAATACAATTTTCAGTTTTATCCGTGGTACTACCAGAATCTCATGAATTTCTTGAATTTTTATGAGTATGTTGCACACTCGTTCAGATTTGGTGCGTGCCGGAATAGTTTTACGAGTACAAGTGATTTCAATTGAGTTGCTAATAATATTCCAATGTAATGGAATTAATTATATGAGCAATGATCAGATATGAATACCATATATTAAAAGAATCAGAAATATTAATTTATAGACAGAAAAATAGGAGTGCTATACTTACTACATAACTTTATCATTTTGTGTGTTCTACTGAAAAAACGTAATAGATTAAAACTAAATTTCTCTCTGCATTCAAATTTTTAATGAATTACAATATTAACCATCTATTTAATAACGCTAGACGGATTATCATTCATGATAGTACCACGGGCAAAATACAGCATTAAAGTTCTATAGGTATTCATGAAAAATGTTCCTTCAAAACAATAATTTGTCGTATATCTTTAATACATTCATCGTTGCAATAATGTTAAAGTAGTCAAATCTAAACCGTGAAATTTCAATGGGAACTATCTAGTAATGATAATAGTATAACACCAATGATACGACAATCGTTGTATTTGCTGTTAGTTTAAATGACCGTCGAACACAGAAATTGCCTTCTTTCCTCTTTTCGTTTCTATGACTACCCCTTTTTCTTCCCCCTCGCCCTATTTCGCTTTCTTCTTCCCCCCTTCCCAAGCTCCCCCTCCTCTTCCCCCACCCTTGCTACTTGAAAAAGTAGTGCTCGATAAGCAGTCCCACGGCCTCTCAGGGATACTTCCTGATAACGCAACAATTTTTCCTGACTTTATGTAATTTTTTTTGAGTGAAAGACGCACGACTACAAAACCAAGTTACTCTACTGTGTATTTCACGATCACTTACTTGACTCTTCAATGCGCAGTGTCTCATACAGAGTGCGGCAACCTAACTTCCTTCTTTTGATTAAAAAATTTTTTGAAAAAAAGAAATCTACGTTGCCGCACCGATCACATTTTTGATATATACAGGGTGCTGCATACGCAGCATCTCATTTTAGAAAATTATTAACGATAAACTATGAAAGTTAAAGAGATGGGGATAAATGTAAACGATAGAGAAGATCTTGGAGTTTAATTAGTTAATTAATACAATTAATTGATAATTATAATTAATTTTAATAAGGTTTTTTAAAAAGGGAGTGTTACTTATGCACGGCCCTGCAGTTATTAAGTGATTCATGATACATACATGTACTGCATGATGTTGATGATGAATGAAGATGTTGTTGATGAACAATGATGTTGATGATGAATGATGATGTTGATGATGAATGAGGATGAATGATGATAGTGATGATGAATGAGGATGTTGATGATGAATGATGATGGGTGATAACGGAGATGTTGATGAAGAATGATGATAAATGATGATGCTGTTGATAAATGATGATATTGATGATGAATTATGATGTTGATGATGAATTATGATGAATGATAATTATGATGTGCACATAAACCGAATGAATTACAAACATGGACAATTTAGCTGCCAGGGTTTGTGTTTTTGTGCTGTAGATTGAAAGCGTACATTTAAGGGTTAATTCAAACATTTTTTCAATTATTGAGTTGTATGAAAATGTCTTTTATTTACTGAAGAAGAAAAGGAAATTTTTTGTTTAATTTAAGAGAATAAAGACCCTCAGGTAAAACTAAAAAAATAAAAAGTTAAATAACCTCTGTAGTTACAAATATTGTTAATTTTACTGACATTTAGTTTATTTTCTGTTAAAATTAAAATTACTAGAATTAACTAAGATAACTAGAATTATAGATGTACGTTCACTGAATGTTTTTCTACAAGTGAAAATCTTTCTTCATTGTCTTATACTTATTCTCAATACCTAATACTGCTAAAACTTAATGTTCTTAACACTTAATACTTTTAAAACCTAATGTTCTTATTACTTAATACTGTTAATACTTAATGTACTTAATACTGTTAATACATAACGCTCTTAATTCTTATTGCTCTTAATATTGATTGCTTTTTATACTTAATATTCTTAATACCTATTACTACTAATACGTAATGCTCGTAATATTTAGTGTTCTTAATTCTTAATACTTCTAATACTTAAACATCAATCATAATTAAATAAAAATAAAATTTGATTTTTCAAACTTTTAAGCAGGTATTGTGAATATTTTATCTGTGATGCTATGTTTGAATGTGATGTTGTTTTATTGCTATTCTTTTATTACTTATGTTGGTTATATAATTACTGCATGTTGTGTATGACAGTTCTGTGTACAGCCTGGCACTGTCATGTCATACAAGTATGTTTATGTGACCAATGTGTGCCATCTGACTACAGCTGGCACGGTCATGTGTGTATGTGGTCCTTCTGTCAATAATTAGATTAATAATCTGACCCAATTGTAATTTTTATTAAACGTGTACGAGTATTTCGATGTGTATGCAGACAAATACGAACACAGTACGCCGCTGAAACGTAGCTTCATTTTGTTTATTTATACAAGTATTTATACAAGTGTCTATACGAGTGTTTACACAAGTATGCACACAAGTATGCATACAAGTTATGCATTTTTATAAAAACAATATGTGATCCTGAATTTTGTCTAAACGAATTCCATTAGCCAACATTATACAAGCAGGCAAAGATTTCTATTCGTTTTTATATAATAATCCATTATATAAATTTTTACTCGCATACTTTGCGCATGTTTGTACATGACCTCCTCCGTTATCAATGGTCCACTGTGTAACATTTTTAAAGTAGTTATTATGTATGTTTTCAAATAGACACAAAAAGAACGTAGAAATATTTTCAAGAAGAAATGTCAAACAAATTTAAATGAAAATTGTGTTGAAAATGGGCAGACAAAGTAAGTTTGTCAAACTGAAAAAAATTACTTCTGGATTTTTAAAAATCAACGAGATGAAAGTTCAACTGAAACATTAACAAATGACAAAAAAGATGAAAAATGTCAGGAGTGAAACCTAAAAGTGAAATGAACAAAGAACATCAGGGCTGCCGTATCGTCAAGGAAACGTACAAATTGAAAATATCATCAAGGAAACGTGCATACTGAAAATATCATCAAGGAAACACACATATTGAAAGTATCATCAAGGAAACATACATATTGAAAATATCATTAAGGAAACGTACATCGTGAAAATATCATCAAGGAAACGTACATATTGAAAATATCAAGGAAACGTACATCGTGAAAATATCATCAAGGAAACGTACATATTGAAAATATCATCAAGGAAACACACATATTTAAAATATTAAGGATACATACATCGTGAAATTATCATCAAGGAAACGTACATTCTGAAAAAATACATCAAAAACTTCAAATTAAAAAAAACACGAATGAATGAAACCAATCGAGTTACTTCCGTAGACTTTCTCCATCTTCCCTCTGCTACGACACAAGAAAACATAAACAAGTAATACACGTTTTAATTACAGCGACGAAATGAATAACGAACGTTAATCTTGACGATGCAAACGATGCATCAAGATGACGTAAGTCTCGCGTGAGGATAATACGTCAAAAATAACGTCAGCGGAAGCCAGTACGTTGTGATGTACGTCGTGTTAGTAGGAAGTAGGAGGAAGACGTTGGGTAGGCGGTCTATGGTACGTCGATGTTGTTGTTGTTGCTGTTAGTGTTAGCATTATTGTTATTGTTAGTGTTAGTGTTGTCATTATTGTTATTGTTAGTGTTATCATTATTTTTAGTGTTATCATTATTTTTAGTGTTAGTGTTATCATTATTGTTATTGTTAGTGTTATCATTATTTTTAGTGTTAGTGTTATCATTATTGTTATTGTTAGTGTTATCATTATTTTTAGTGTTAGTGTTATCATTATTGTTATTGTTAGTGTTATCATTATTTTTAGTGTTAGTGTTATCATTATTGTTATTGTTAGTGTTATCATTATTGTTAGTGTTAGTGTTATCATTATTGTTAGTGTTAGTGTTATCATTATTGTTACTGTTGGTATTATCATTATTGTTAGTGTTAGTGTTATCATTATTGTTACTGTTAGTATTATCATTATTGTTAGTGTTATTATTGTTATTGTTATCATTATTGTTATTGTTAGTGTTATCCTTATTGTATTGTTAGTGTTAGTGTTATCATTATTATTAGTGTTGTTAACATTATTATTATTGTTAGTGTTATCACTATTGTTATTGTTAGTGTTGTCATACTTACAGTTAACATTGTTATCATTATTATCGTTGTTAGTATTTTTTATAATTGTTGTCAGTGTCATCATTATTATTGTTGTTAGTCTCGTTATCACTATTATTGTTAGCATTGGTATCAATATTGTTAATATGGTTGTTGATATTAGCACTAGAGTTGTTGCTGTCGATGTTGTTGCTGTCGTTGAGCTCACTAACAAACGTTGCTTGTGTTTGTCTCTGCGTGTTGATGTTTTTGATGAGATGGAGGAAAATTCATCAATTCATCAACAGAAATAATTGCAAAATGAATTCTGGTGCACACAATGCATCAAAAGTAATTGTATCGCAAGAAAAAGTGATTTAGACTAAAGTTTTACAAAGAATTACACGCAATTCTTTCTTCAGAAATACTTCATTGCAATTAGAATTTTGAATTTGACGCGATTGATCGAAGAAGAAACAATCGATCAATTGAAGAAATATTCATGAACTGATAAATAACATATGACTAAATATTCACGTGCAGATTACCTAAAAGCCAGCACGGGAACTACATTGTGAATATGTTAAATGTTCCTTAGATTATTATAAAATTAACTAAAATTTACTTAGTTAGACTAATACTTTCTTTAATCTGACCATAAATTGAACATTTTCGTTAATCAGACCATAAACTGAACGTCTCCGCTTATCCGGCCATAAACTGTATGGCTGTACATATGTTAACTGTCCATTAATCCGACCATAAATCAAGCATTTCCGTAAATCCAACCATAAATTTAACATTTCCGTTAATCCCACCATTAACTAAACCTGGATAATTAAGGTGCGCGCCCGTTTACTCCACAGCAAACCAAGCCCAACTTAAACTTACTCTATTTTTGACACGTGAACTGAAGGCAAATTTTGTGCATAAAAATTCTTGCGGCGCTAGGACTTAGAAACTCGATAGTTTAAAGGACGGCTTTTTTAGAAGCCACCTGTCACTTCCAATTATCCGCTCCAAGTTCCCGTTTTTGGATCTTGGATTCCGTTGAAATTAATGGTGCTTAGTGCCTTGCATTGCTCGATATTGTGGCAGGGATGACAACTTTGTTCTCTACTGAATTCTGGGACTGAGAGGACTTTTATTGTGTTTTTTAATTGAAAGTGAAGTTAATCAACATAATGCAGTTAATGTAATGAAGGTTAATTGTAAATAACATGATGCAGTTAATGTAATGAAGGTTAATTGTAAATAACGTAATGCAGTTAATGTAATGAAGGTTAATTGTAAATAACATGATGCAGTTAATGTAATGAAAGCTCATTGTAAATAACATAATGCAGTTAATGTAATGAAGGTTAATTGTAAATAACATGATGCAGTTAATGTAATGAAGGCTCATTGTAAATAACATGATGCAGTTATTTGAAGGTTAATTGTAAATAACATAAAGTAGTTAACATTATCAACATTATTCTAATTAAGACAGAGCAATTTACTTGGCTAACAGAGTTATAATTAAAATATTGCAGTTAAGATAACTATGGACCTCGTGAAATTATTATGAGGTTTTATGTCGGTTATTTTTGTTAATGCTAACGTATCAACTATTCCACTATATAATAATTTACGGTTTGTTGCTTGCTTTCTTGGTCCGTGTGTCTGTGACGCTCTTAAGGATTTAGATAGGAGGAAATTTGGTAGGGTATACATGTATTGTAAGCATTGTATTGTGGATACCAAAGGCACATCCTTCAATGTGGAAACTCCTTCGTAAAGCCCGCGTCCACTGGCAAATCAAACGAAAACTTCAGTAAAAAACACCTGAATTTTTACGTGTGGATCCTCTAGTTTTATTACAATAATGATTGTGGTAACGTTTTCATTCATAGTGTCGTAATTTATTTATAACTAAGGTGCATATTATGTTGGTTTCGTGTGGGCTGTTTCATTTCTGAGACCAGGTGAAATGAGTAATTTGTCTATGTACGAAATTTCAATAAAAAAACTAGGAAGAAAATCAGCTTTTGACTGGAGTAGCATATGAAAAAGTCAGCTTTTGAAGAAAATAAATAATTAAGATGTCAACTATTGAGTATCGAATATTAAAGCTAATATTTGCCAGCTAATATTCTCTACGGGGCAGAAACTTGCATTGCGTAGTCAATGTCATCATAAATGTATGAGGAGCCTTGTGAAATAATTGCCAAAGCTGGAAGAGAACTATTATTCCACTATATAATAATACACAGTTTGTTGTTTGCTTGCTTTGTCCGTCTCTCTGTCACACTCTTAAGGATTTAGATAGGAAGAAATTCGATCGGTTATATGCATGAACTGTAAGCATTGTATTGTGGATACCAAAGGCACATCCATCAATATAAAAACTATTTCGCAAAGCCTGCATCCACTGCCTAATTAAAAGAAACCATTTGTTAAAAAAACACGGGAATTTTCACGTGTGGGTCTACTAGTCTACGTATATAATGGAGAGTGTATCTCCCTCTTTCTCTTTTTCTTTCTCTGGATCTGTGTGTGTCCGTCTTATTACTTCCTATCTATTACTGAATAAAAATTATTGAACTGAAATCAGAACAAGTATACCTTTGTAATAAATATTGCATTGTGGATACCAAAGGCGCCGGTTCACTATAAACTAAAATAATTTTTCCCCGTTATTAACCTTCTTCTCCTACACGGCCATGTTTGCATTAGATAAAATACAGAATGGTAGTCCTATATGTGTTTAATAAAAATATTCAGGTTCTGAAAGTACCACGCGTAAAACTGAAAATTGTATTTTAATTTGTAGATCCTGAATTAATCATTTTCAAACTGTGGAATTTCTACTGGTATTTTCCAGGCTATGTTATCTACATATATAATTGACTATGTATCTCCATCTTGCTGTATAAATCAGAACGGCTATGCATGTACTTTAATACATTCGTCTTTACAATGATTCCAAATTAGTCAAATGTAATCTAACTTATAACGCTATTATAGATCAAAAAACCCTTAATTTCATCGCTTTTAAACTATGAAATTTCTACAGGAACTATATAATGTTCGAATAAATAGTACCTATTTATTGCACGCTATTAGTAACATCACTATTACTTGTTTTTAATTAGTACACTGAACAAAAGTCAAAAAAGTCTTCGGACTTTACATCAAACATTTAAGTATCTCGAACCGACACAACACAACTCTCGACGGATTTTAAAACTAATATATATAACTATCTAACATGATGTTACAATTTGAATTCACCTTTAATTCAACATTTGAATGAAAAATAAGTTTTCAATGAAGAGTTTAATCTTATTTTTCGCGTACAAATGTCGTGGCTATTTAATGAATGTAATTTATTTAATGAAAATGTAATGAATTTAATGAATTTTCATGGATAGATAGAGCATTCATCTATAATAGATTTGGTGCGTGCTAGAATACTTTTACGTGTACATGTGTTTTCAATAGAGTTGCTAATTATATTTCGACGTAATGGCACTAATAATATAAGCAATGGTCAGATGTGAACACAACATGTTAAACAAATCATCAATATTAGCTGCTGGACTTTGAAAAATAGGAGTGCTATACCAACTACATAACTCTACCATTGTGTAAGTATTACTGAAGAAACATGATAGATTGAAAATAAATTTCTCTCTGCATTAAAACTTTGAATTAACTACAATATTAAACATGTTTTTAATAACACTAGTCGGGTTCTCATTTCTGATAGTATCACGAGTAAAACAGAAAATGTTTTTCGTATCATATGTAAACCCTTAATTTTATATTTTGAGCCGTAGGATTTTTACGGGTACTATCTAGGCCAGGGGTCGGCAAAGTGGTCGATATCGACCCCTGGGGGTCGAGGACAGAACTCAAGGGGTCGATAAATTTATGGGGGTCGGAAGGGGGTCGATTAAGGATATATATGGTTGAAGCTGATTTTAGCCATGCGAATGCGATTTTAACAAAGCAGAGAAATAGACTAAACTTGGAAAACCGTGGTGATTTACGGTTAAAGCTAACCAATTTTAAACCAAATATCAATAGCCTTGCTGCCGCTCATCAAGCTCATCCATCTCATTAATATAAAGTTTATTGATAAATAGGTAAGTTAATGTATTTTTCATTTTTCTTTTTTTGATAAAAAACATATTGCATACTCCATGGCAGTTAATATTATTGTCAAGTAGCACATTTGTTTTATATAATTAAGTTCATATCAATTTTTCAACGATAAGTATTGTTAGAGTTCGAAACAGTCAAAATTCCCTATAGGTAGGTAAACTTCTATTCTTTTATTTTTTATTTTATATCAGTGAAGGCTGCCTCTTTCTCTTAATATATATATTCAAACATTGTATAGGGTGCAACATAAGATTGGTTTGGTTTATAACATTTCTCTTTATTTATGGTCATCAAAAATGTCAATAATGGTTTAACATTTTTTTCACCTATTTGTGTGTGTGTGTGCATGTAGGGGGTCGATGTAAGTACAAATATCCTATGGAGGGGTCGACGGGTAAAAAAGTTTGCCGACCCCTGATCTAGGCCGTGTTATCGGTAGATAAGGTACAGAATGGAAGTTCTGCATATATTCATGAAAAATAGTAATTTAAAATCTTTAATAGATTCGTCATTTTAATAATTTCAAATTAATCAAATTTAAACCACGGAATTTCCACGGGAACCGTCTAGTTCTACGATAATTAACAATGTTTCTTTATTTAGCTGTATTTCCTGTAATGCACAATATCTCTGAGTAGAACATGCATCGAATGTTTTGTGAGAAGTGACTGTTAATAAAGCAACACTCGATATTTTTGCTATAAAATCTTAGGCCTAACACGGCCTGTTTTTGGAATGCATCCCTACTGCAAAAACAGCTGTCTGTCTGTTAAAAAAATATTATCCGTAGTGTATTTTTTGCCGTCACTTCTCACAAAAACTTTTGGAGCACATTCTAGTCAAAGATAATATGTAATAGCAGGATAAATAAATATGCAAATACATAATTAATTGGTCATAAATAAAGACAATTATTTAATGCATGGCAATGGGAATGCCTTTAAATATAATCAGAATGTCTGCGGATAATTATCAGACAAAGCAAATACTTGGTAAATATTAAAAATTGAAATGGCGTAGCAGCAGAAAAATCTTCGGTGGCTTTCCGATGCATTATCACAGATGCTGGTTCTCTGATCTCTAAACTAAAGTAGGATTTGAATATTTGAAATTGCTATATCCATGACTCATCCAGGCTGAACGTTAGCAATACAATGGATGGGTTAAAGTCATTGCCTCATCTTCAGATGGCTACTGGTATCAAGTATACATCTTCAGATGGCTACTGGTATCAAGTATACATCGTCAGATGGCTACTGGCATCAAGTACACATCTTCAGATGGCTACTGGTGTCAAGTATACATCTTCAGATGACTACTGACATCAAGTATACATCTTCAGATGGCTACTGGCATCAAGTATACATCTTCAGATGACTACTGGCATCAAGTATACATCTTCAGATGGCTACTGGTATCATGTATACATCTTCAGATGGCTACTAGTATCATGT
>VCRD01003618.1:34154-46956 GCA_006783055.1 Trinorchestia longiramus
TTCCGTAATGCGACTACTATGGTATTCCATTATGCGACTACTATGGTATTCTATAATGCGACTACTATGGTATTCCATAATGCGACTACTATGGTATTCCATAATGCGACGACTATGGCATTCCATAATGCGACTACTATGGCATTCCATAAGTCTTGTTTCGAAGTATATTGCCGACTTTCAGCACAAATTTCTCTCATAATGATGAACCAGAAATTTACTATTGGGTCCAAATCTGTCGAATTTGGAGACCACACCCTCTAGTTGTCGTCTTTGAATCCCAACGAAGCCAGCTATTGCTTAGTTGCTTTGGCTGACTGAGAAGGTGCATTGTCTTGCATGAACACGATTGTTTTCCAGAGTGACAAAGGCTGATTTTAAAGCCAAGGCACAAGTCCTTGATTCAAAAGCTCACAGTATGGAGTTGAGTCAATTTTAACACGACAGAAAATCATTACAGGTCTGATAAGTTGGTTGTCTATTAACTTATAATATTAATATTATTACAGTTAATAATATTAACTTATAAGACCTGTAATGATTCTCTTTTGTTTTGTATTCATTTTGATGATGAATTCACTCTCTAAATCATGTTGGATTAATATCGCAGGTCAATATAAACAATAATTTTTAGGGAAAATTGTTCTGTCTTTCAATATACAATATTGGTATTGGTAGCCATCCTAAATCTTCACTAAATAATTATACATTCAAAAACTAACCATCTGATATATTTCATGATATTTTTACGCAATATTTTAAGTAATCTTATGTTGAACTTTTAACGTGGGACATATTGTATATTAAAATAAAATATTTCACGTGCCACTTTTGTTATGATAATATCTGGTAAGGCTTATTATCATAACAAAATAATAAACTATTTATTGCTCAATTTTAGTGAAAAAAATAAAAACTCAATTAAAAATCAGTAAGACAAATAACAAATCAGCAGGACAAATAAAAAGTCAGCAGGACAAATAACAAATCAGCAGGACAAATAAAAAGTCAGCAGGACAAATAACAAGTCAGCAGGACAAATAACAAGTCAGCAGGACAAATAACAAGTCAGCAGGACAAATAACAAGTCAGCAGAACAAATAACAAGTCAGCAGAACAAATAACAAGTCAGCAGAACAAATAACAAGTCAGCAAGACAAATGACAAGTCAGCAGGAGAAATGACAAGTCAGCAGGACAAATGACAAGTCAGCAGGACAAATAACAAGTCAGCAGGACAAATAACAAGTCAGCAAGACAAATAACAAGTCAGCAAGACAAATAACAAGTCAGCAGGACAAATGATAAGTTTAGTTTCATCCGTGTGACAGGTTTTCTTCAGTTATTTAGAATGTAGGGGGAGGGTGTGGGTGCTGCACACATTGCTGTAATTGCAAGCGTGCCAACTTGATTGCATACTCCATTGCCATAGTGATTGCCTCGCTCTGTAACACCCCTGACTTACCCTCAGTCACGGTGAGGGTCATGTCAGGTCACGTGAGGGTCATGTCAGGTCACGTGAGGGTCATGTCAGGTCACGTGAGGGTCATGTCAGGTCACGTGAGGGTCATGTCAGGTCACGTGAGGGTCACGTCAGGTCACGTGAGGGTCATGTCAGGTCACGTGAGGGTCATGTCAGGTCACGCGAGGGTCATGATATCTATATTTTTGACCTTTCTATTATTTTTCTAGACAGTTCCCGTAGAAATTTCACGATTTAAATTTGACTAATCTTATAATAATTCTGCTTGTTCCTTTTCTTAGTTGGTCCGCCTGTTGTGCTTTCGTCGAGTTTGCAGTATCATAGCTACCGAATTCCTCAGTGTAGCATTAAAAGATGGCCTTTACATGCATTGATATGTTTGGCATTTTATATAAATTTCTCCTAATTGTAAAGTAATAACGTTCGCCGATTATAGCCTTAGAACTACACAATGGAGCGAAGATTGGAAGCTGTTCGCGATAGAATGAGACTCTACAGGCAGAGAATAAGGAATGAACAACGGCAGGAATTCCTTGAGAGGGAGAGGCAACGTCAGCAAGTGAGGCGAGCTGCAATGAACGATGTACAACGTGAAGTACCGTCAGCGGGACAGTCGACGAAAGCAAATCATGCGTAGAAATATGGACGAGGAGTAGCAATCACAGTACTGCGAGCAGCAAAGGAATTCTTTGCGCTATCCAGAAAAGTATCAGTTTTATCAAAACACATTTGTTGATTAAATGTATTTCTCATCCCGTGGAATTTCTACGGGTCCCACTAGTATGTAATTATTATAAAGATTGATGTATTAAAGATTTACCACGAATTATTGGGTTTTAAATGAATAATTTTCATTAATATGTAAATAACTTTCATTCTGTATCTTATCTATCGATAACATGACCCAGATAGTACCTGTTGAAATTCCACGGTTTAAAAGTGATAAAATTAAGGCTATATGAAATAAAATACATTTTTCAGTTTCACCCGTGGTACTATAAGAATCTGAATATTTTTCATGAATATATACAGAACTTCCATTCTGTATCTTATCTACCGATAACATGGCCGTATAGGAGAAGAAAACTAATGACAGAAAAAATGGCGTATTTTATAGTGACCTGGCGCCTTTGGTATCCACAATACAATGCTTGTAATACATGCGTACCCGTTCTGATTTCAGTTCAATAATTTTTCTTCAGTAATAGATAGGAAGTAATGGGACGGACACGCACAGATACAGAGAGAGAGAGATAGAGATGGAGATACATTGTTTATTGTATATGTAAATTCCCTTTTTTATTCTTTGTCTTATTAAAATTCTACTAGTGTATCTAGCCGTTAACATGACGGCAGGGATTCCGTAATAATACTTCAGTGGTGAACATCACCAATGAACATCAATTCCAACAATTTCAATTCTTCTCTTTCGTGAAAGTCTTTTTGTGATAAGTTAGCTGTTCTTTCCACAAACCTTTCTCTTTTAATTCTTCTTGTTTCGTTCATGTCTTCTTGCGACATGGTGGTTTTCCTTTCCAAAAATTTTTCCCTTTCTAATCTTCTCCTTTCTTCTATTTCTTCCTGTGACATCGCAGCGCATAATTCAGCTTTTCTTGCACTATTCATCTTTCTTTCCTCGTCATTGCTTTCTTTCGAAAAAGTTTGCATCTTTAGACGGTTATTTTCACGATCACGGTCCATCCTTGCTTCGTGTTCTTGGTAAGTTTTTTGAGCGATAGCTCTCCTCTTGAGCTTAGCATCCATGGCTCGAACACTAGGCGTATTACTGGTACTTTGCTGATGTCTTTGCCTTTTTTTCCTCTCGCGTGCTAGTCTGCGTTTCCTTCCTTCTGGTGTTTCTTCCATTGTCCTAATGAATTTTTCTAATACAATTTGTATCCAAAAACATACTTGTAGATGATACGGCATATCCCCGTTCTACGATATTAAGGCTGTTTAGGAGCATCTTTCCGTTGAGAAAAGTTATATTCTGTTTAATATTTTGGGCTGCCGCAAGTAGTTGATGACTTCTTGATGAGGAAAGCCTCATTCCAGCAAATTCCTAAGGCAGAAGGGCAAGCGGAGCTCCTGGCACTTCCTGGCAAAAGATATCCAAAATGGCTTGCGTACAACAGGATCAAAAACTCAATCAAAGATACAGCAATTCATATACTACGCTCGAAATAGGAATATTATCAAATCAAATAGTACCGAACTTTTTTTCAAAGCGAAACCGTTTTTTAAACACATGGTGTTTCCGTTGGATGAGGCAGTCAATGTAAAGGTGCTGGTCCAATAGCATAGTTTAAAGTAGAAACATGCAGTCATTAAGTAAAAGAAGACTGTTTACATACAACCTTTTAAACGAATTTCCCCCATCTTGCATGGGAACAAAAAATTGTAATGACCCAGCACTGGGTTCCGTATCGTGACTACCTGCAGTGACCCAACCAGGGGCCTCTACTCCGCGACGTTTCAACAGCTACGAAGAAATTCCCCTGAAAAAATATGCGAAATAGCTTATGTACGACAGGATCAAAATCTCTAATACGGTATTTCGACTTTCGAGGATATATTCCAGAAACTATATTTGTAATTTAGGGATGAAATTTCATATTTCATCTTATTCAGTAGACGAATTTTCTCCTATCTAAATCTTTAAGAGCGTGACAGAGAAACGGACCAAGCAAGCAAGCAACAAACTACGTATTATTATATTGTGGGATATCATTCTACTAAAAAAAATCTCAGCACATGTAGTAATTATAATATTTTATTTCTTTCTTCTAAACTCCAGGGAATTCTACACGATAAGTTTGGATGTGTAATTAAAAGTCTTGTTTGTGTAAAAATACTTCTTTGCAAACAGGATGACTACACAAAAGTTTCTATGTGTAACCAAATCTTCACATTCGTAGGTGTTCGTGCTTGAAAATATAATTTTTTTAACTTATAAAATAAAAACGAAAATACAAAAACTTGGGTAAAAATCTACAACTCTTTATCTCATTACTTTTTGTATCATTCATGTCCGTAAAACAACTTTTTGCCTCTTTTGTTTGTAAAATTTACACCGCTTCTCCACTGAATGCAAAAAACTCTCACAAATGCATCATTACCACCTTTTCCTCTCTAAAACTTCTTATTTCATTTTCACACTCCAAAAACTCTTTAATCTCTTTTCCACTCGCAAACTCTACACTGCTTCTTCTTTGCACACAAAAAACACGTCTCTGTTTACTGATGTTTCCTTGTTAATTCTACTCCACTTGAATCTCAGTTCCAAAATGGCGGACACAGACCAACTCCGGCCGCCTTCCAGAATCTTTAAAGACAAAGTCGCGAGTTTCAGAAGGTCTTCAGGAACACAAGACGACAACAAACATTCCAGATGATCCAGCACTTCTAATTAACACTCCCTTGGAAGGCCCCGATATGCAGATCTGACTTCCAGGTTTCCAGAGCTGCCGTTCCAGACTGCAAGGCTGGGCCGGGCGAATTTTTAGGCTTCAGAGGGAACTCGCTTTGCCAGATTTGTCGTTATTTTATCGCAATCTCAACTTGGAATTTTCACTGTTTCCTTTACCACGTTTTACTGGTTGTACACGTTGTAAAAAAAAGAAAACACTTAACCTACCTTCAGACCTAGGGCTACATGGACTAGTTTTTGAAGCCCCAAATAAACACGACATAGAAGAACAAGAAAAAAAGACCATTTCAATTCTCCTTTTCAAATAAGGAAATAAGAGAATATGTAGGGAGTTTTCCCTCCGAATTTGTTAAATTTGAAGGAAAAATTTATCAGGTTAAAATGTTTCTTGATGATTGCGATAAAATTGTTTTGAACAGCCAGTTTTAATTGTGAAATTGAATTTTTGTTTGCATTACAAGGCCTAAGGGAGAATTAGATCTTAACAAATAGAATTTTTTGAATTGCAGTAGTGTTGTTTGCTGTTAATACAAGCACGAATTTATCAAGCTAGAAAAATCTTTCTGAATACTAAAGGAGTCTATTTATCGCGATTGTATTTTCCATTCAGATAAATTATGAAACTGAATGCGGCATTTATTATTCAATTTATTTCTTAATGTTATGTAATAATTACTGTAAATTAATTATGACAAAGAGACAGTTTAGGTTACTGTGTACAGTGTAGTGATGGATGAAAAAAGTCATATTTTGATTTCGAAGTTTTATACTTGATTTTACAGAAGGGAAAATGAAAACAGCTTCCAGTTTTTCTTTAGTTTATTCGTTTTTCCACGTTGCGCTTCTGATGAATATGATGCTTTCATAATTTTCAAATAATTTCTTTCTGCTATTGTTTCAGACTGAAAAAATTAGTTGAAATTTCTACCTTCACTTTCACTTTCCCTTTCACTGAAAAATGGAAATACACGAGAATTTTTTTTTGGATTCTACTTGTGTACTTTAACTCACGATACAAATTCTTTCCCTAAAAATACAGAATACTTTATTCGACACATAATTATTGATTCCCGTTGCAAATACTGGATACTCTATTTGACACTTGAATATTATTTTCTAGGTGGCAGTGAGCCTAAAAATAAAGTATAAGGAATAGTTTTTTGATATATAAGAAAGAAACCTCCCTTGTGAATATCACTTGTAAACCTCACTTGTAAATATCACCTATGAATCTTGATCATAAGTCTGGTTTTCAATTATTAATTGCAAGGTCAGGCAGTTTTTCAGGTGCCTTTGATGAAGTTTTTACGATAGCAGTAAAAAATAAAGTTTACGAGTAGTAAAAAGTCTACCTTACTGTCTTAGTTTACTGATGTAAATAAGAATCTGCTTTGCTACCCTAGTTTACTGAGGAAAACAAGGATCTACCTTACTAACTTAGTTTACTGAGGAAAACAAGGATCTACCTTACTACCTTAGTTTACTGAGGAAAACAAGGATCTACCTTACTACCTTAGTTTACTGAGGAAAACAAGGATCTACCTTACTACCTTAGTTTACTGAGGAAAACAAGGATCTACCTTACTACCTTAGTTTACTAAGGAAAACAAGGATTTACCTTACTACCTTAGTTTACTGAGGAAAACAAAGACTTACCTTACTACCTTAGTTTACTGAGGAAAACAAGGATCTACCTTACTGCCTTAGTTTACTGAGGAAAACAAGGATCTACCTTACTAACTTAGTTTACTGAGGAAAACAAGGATTTACCTTAGGTTCCTACTTTCAAAGAATATGTAATTGTTTTCAGTAACACTTTTACTCTCATATTCTTACAAATACAGTAGAATTACTCTGCATCACTGAGTTTCCTCAAATAGATTTCGGCAAGAAAAAACGATATAAATAATTGGTTTTCATCCCAATTACATAACTAAGAAAACATTCGAACACTAAACGGAAAACAATGTACACATTAATGAGATCGTTTTATGTGAACCGATATACAAAAACAATGAACCCATTAATTAGAATTTTCAATATGCACCTAATTCAGAAAAAATCTACCCATCAATTACATAGGTAAATGTTTGCCTCTAATTAACGAACATTGGACCAATTATTTAGAAATATTTCTGTTTACCTAATGAAGAAAAGAGTGAAAGGACCCATCAATGAAGCATTGACAATCAGTACGGAATAAGTGAAGCAATGCAGCAGCCAATAAACGTCACGATGTCACCGGCCTCATCTCATTTTTACGAAAGCTACTCCGAGTCTCTTAAGGAATCCATGCAATTAGCAGGGGACCCACAAAATTCTGATCCCGAGTTTTGGTAGACTATCAGCGCAACGTGAACCCGTCTTTGTGGCCGAATTAGTGTCGGTTTGTGTCGGTTTGTGTTGATTGGTGTCGGTTTGTGTTGATTGGTGTCGGTTTGTGTTGGTTGGTGTCGGTTTGTGTCGGTTTGTGTCGGTTTGTGTGGGTTTGTGTTGGTTTGTGTTGGTTGATGTCGGTTTGTGTCCGTTACTGTCGGTTGGTGTCGGTTTGTGTTGGTTACTGTCAGTTGGTGTCGGTTTGTGTTGGTTACTGTCGGTTGGTATCGGTTTGTGTCGGTTACTGTCAATTGGTGTCGGTTGGTGTAGGTTTGTGACGGTTGGTGTCGGTTACTGTCGGTTTGTGTCGGTTTGCGTGAGTTATGAGGTACAGTACAAAAATTTACATTTGGTTACGGTAATGCGACGTAGTAACAGGATTTTATGGATAGTCCACTGACAGAGTTTTATGGAGTCGATTGAAAGATTTTATGGACAGTTTACTGAAATGACATTTTATGATCTGCAGAAAATAACTTCGCCAGTATGCAGTACAAAAACAAAACATATAGGGTGTCCCAAAAATGTATACATTCATTCTAAAAAGGCTGTAGTTTGAATACTACTGGTGCTAGGAGGCTGGGACAGGTCTCTTTAAAAAAGCAAGATCTAAAGTTTTATTTTGTACTCAGAATACGTTGTTACTCACTCCATCACACCACCACACCACCACACCTCACCACACCACCACACATCACCACACCACCACACTACCACACCACCACACTACCACACCAACACACCACCATGTCCCAGCAAACGACATACTGTCTCCCGTCTGTCTATCTGTCTGTCCTGCTGTCATCTGAGGTAAACGGGCGGCATACCGTCTGTCTGTAGCTGTCTGACGTCTTAGTTGGGGGTACTTGTGGGGGTACTGGGTGTTGTGTGTGTGTAAGGGTACTGTGTGTTGTGTGTGGGGTACTGTGTGTTGTGTGGTATGCACTGTATAATTCTGTATACATATTGTATACCTAAACTACATTTCACTGAGGATCTATTTTTTTAGTGAAAGCAGTGCTTGCATCAATACGATATATTCATGTATTGGTACATCCTTCAATGTGGAAACTCCTTTGCAAAGCCCGCGTCCACTGGTAAATCAGACGGAAAAATTCAGTAAAAAACATGTGAATTCTTCCCATGTGGGTCTACTAGTTTTTTATACTACACAATAAATGCCGCATTTTTAACTATCTATTTCAGTTTTCCATGCAAATATTCTTTTCAGTAACATTACAAAACAATAACAGCAACGTCTTGTTGTCAGGTAATTGTTTGTGTTCATGAAAATTTGTACAATAAACAAGCCAGACTAGTGAATAGAGATTACTTAATTTTGCTGCACGACAATGCGCGTCCTCACACTCCTCAAGCTGCCTTCTAAATGTTGCAAAGCTTGAATTATAGGATTATGAAACATGCTCCATATTCTCCGGATATTTCTCCCACTGATTTTCACTTATTCAAGCACTTTCATCAGCATTTTTTAATCAGTTAAACACTCTGGAAGAGGTAATTAAAGCAGACAGGCAGTACAAGAAGAAACTTTATTTCAAGACAAAGTAATGATTAGGAGAAACGTTAAAGAAATATCATAGATGAACATGCATCATATTTTGTTATCAAATCTGAAGGTTTTCTAACGTTCCTAAAAAAGTTTATAGCTTAATAAGATTTCCAAAGCTTCTGGAACCAATTTTTTGAGTACTGTTCAAATAAGACATTTTTAGCGTGAAAAACTGATGCACCAAACGAGTTGTCAGCGTCCACTGAGCTCGATGCTCGTCAGCGTCCACTGAGCTCGATGCTCGTCAGCGTCCACTGAGCTCGATGCTCGTCAGCGTCCACTGAGCTCGATGCTCGTCAGCGTCCACTGAGCTCGATGCTCGTCAGCGTCCACTGAGCCCGATGCTCGTCAGCGTCCACTGAGCTCGATGCTCGTCAGCGTCCACTGAGCTCGATGCTCGTCAGTGTCCACTGAGCTCGATGCTCGACAGTGTACTGTTACAGTCACTGATACACAGGCGCATGGGCGGGGCAGTGTACAGTTACTGTCTCTTACTGTCATGTGGTGGCATCTGTGTACTGTAATTGTGCTGTGTGGTGGAGCAGCTTCATTACTAGCTTGTGTTACGCTCGTGTGTTGTGCGTTTTGTGTTTGTGTTGACAGTTTTTACGAGTAATGAAGAGTTGTGTATGAAGAGGATTTGTAACGAATTATAATTTATGAAAATAATTTATGATATAACGAGTTGTGTATGAAAATAATTTATGAAGAGTTATCACGTATGAAGATAATTGACAATGCGTCATGTATGAAAATAATTGTTAACGCGTTATCATTTATGAAGATAAATGATCACACACTGTCATGTATGAAGATAATTATTGAGTTATCATGGATGAAGATAATTGATGATGTGTTACCATGTATGAAGATAATCATTGAGTTAACATGTAGGAAGATAATTGAGAACGCGTTATCATGTATGAAGATTATTTATAACGAGTTATAATTCATAAAAATAATTGATAACACATTGTCATGTATGAAGATCATTGACAAAGCGTTATCATGTGTGAAGATAATTAATAACGCGTTATTATGTATGAAGGTAATTGGTAACGCATTATCATGTATGAAGATAATTAATAACGCATTATTATGTATGAAGGTAATTGGTAACGTATTATCATGTATGCAGATAATCATGTATGAGATGCTACATATGTAACACTGCAGCATTACGCTGTACTGGTGACGTTTTGTTATGAATTATCGGATTGATACAAAATTTGGATGAAAATAGTGAATATTTTTAAATATTTGGCTGTAATTATTAAAGGTGTAATCTCATCACTGTCCTAATTATCGATTAGTATCACTTAGTGTGAATATATGACCATTAAACAATGATAATTTATGCTATTAATATAAAATAAATATTATTTCATTAATAGTTATTCGTTATATATTATTGTTGTCGTAATAATCCCAGTTAACACTAAAATATTTTTAACTTGTTAATTATTTTTTATGCTATTTTATTTTTTAGCGTTACTGAATGAATACTCATTTTAAAATTATAGAATAAAATAAAGCAATAGGAACAAGCCATT
Organism: Trinorchestia longiramus; assembly: GCA_006783055.1. Classification (NCBI taxonomy): domain Eukaryota; kingdom Metazoa; phylum Arthropoda; class Malacostraca; order Amphipoda; family Talitridae; genus Trinorchestia; species Trinorchestia longiramus. Next base: position 44,566 of record VCRD01003618.1, read on the forward strand.
TGGCCCATTCTTGGGTTCATACCAAAGTCCCATGTCGCTGTAGCAATGACTTATACTGGTAGTATGAAAATTTTTTAACTGTACTTTTCGTTCCAGAGATAAATTTCGGCTAAAAATAACGTTTTAGAAACGTTTTTAGAACGCTTTGAACGCTGGAAGTTTTGATGCTGTATTAATGTAAGTGGATTTTTTTTCTGTGTTTTATTTTAAGTATTTCTGCGAACTGTATTGCAGTTTTAGTTGAGTCTCTACAATGCTGGGAGTGAAAGCAACTAAGTAAGAAACAAGAAAAACCGTCGTTTTTGATGTATAAAGAAAAAGTGCCTGGAAAATAGCTTTTCCTTCTCAAAAGAACAAAATATATAACAGCACCATTTCTAAAAATGAAACTAACGTTCAAAGCCACCATTGAAATTTATTGGAAAACAAACTCTTTTGTGTCTTTTAAAAAACCCTCACTTTCATAATAATTTCTTTAAAATACAAAAAATAACCCAGTTCTAATTTCAATTTTTCCCCTCAAGTGGGGGCAGTGTCTTCTTCTTCTTCCCTTTCCCCTCCTCCCCCCACACATAATAACTCCCCCCCTTGAAGAATAACAGCGTCGTTGTTCTCTCCTGTTCTTCCTTGTCCTGGAGATAACTGCCAAAACTTGTTAACAGATTTTACTGCTCGACTTGATGGCTGAAAGCAATATATCTGAACACAAGGTCTTCTAAAAAGGAAGCTTTGTACCGCTGCATCCAAGAAACTACTCAGTTTTTCCGTATACAGTTTGTCCCAAAAAATATATACACATTTTAAGTAATTGTAAAACTTATGTTGATTAGAATACATACTTCATTTTAAAAATATAATGAATGTACACACATTATTTTATTGTTTTGTGAACGCCTGTTTTCAAACAGGCATCCGTTTTTTTTTGCTAGATGAACTAATTAGAATTAGTGATGGCAGCCAAACTAAGATTTAAACAATGGAAATTCATTCTCAAGTGCTACTGGAAATGTAAAAACGTAGTTCAGGTGTAAAGATATTTTAGGAGGAGGTTTCCAAAATATCCACAAACGCGACTTGCGTTACTCGAATTAGCGATAAGTTTGAAGCCAATTGAATTTTTACGAGGCGGTGCTGTACATCATCGATTAATTGGACTATTCTTTTTTGGTTCTACTATTACTGGCTGAATATACTTGAAATTCTTACAATAGTCGATGATTTGAAGCGTTAGAGAGGGTTTTAGAAATGAGTCTTATTTTCAGCAAGATGGTGCGCCCCCACACCACCATCTCTGTTAGTTTCTAGCTCGATGGTATCTTGCTGAAGAGGTGGACTGGATGGAAGGGTTTCGTAGAATACCCTCTGCATACACCAGACCTCTGACCACAAGACTTTATTTAAGGAACACTCAAGAAAGAGTTTAAGTGATGAAACCTGAAACAGTTGCTAAATTAAAAACAGCTGTTGAACGTGAATGCACACTAACATCACACGAAATGTTGTGGGATATTTGTGATTGCATTGATCTGTGTTTTGTCAGCGATGGCTACACCAGAATGAACGCCAATTTGAAAATAGGTTATGAAAAGACAAGGAAATAATAGCTGCAGATATTATTAAATTTTTAAAATGAAATGTGTTTTGATAAGCGCTGACTCTACAATTATTTTGAGTGTTTAATTTTTTAGGGACATCTTGTATATGTATTTTCAGTATTTTTTGTAAATATTTATTTTTATTTTCAGTTTATATGTGTTCTATTTTCTGTTTAAATGTATTTTCCACTTTTTGTTTATACAGTATGTATTTTCCGTTTATATGTATTCTAAATTTTCTGTTTATTTTTATTTTTCATTTTTCGTATACATGTATTTTTGGAATGTTTTTTGTACGTAATTCCCGTACATATGCACGTTGTTGTGTTTAAAACGCACATAATGTGAGAAATGGTATTCTGTTTAAAGATTTCTGTGCTTGTGAACTCTTGCGAAGCATTAAGTTTTTTCGAATTTTATTTACCCATATATTTTAGGAAATTCTGCTATGTTTATAAAACCTTTTTTAATCCAAATTTTTTCACAAGCAAATTTTTGTACATGTTTGGGTTTACCGTAAATAAAAAAAAATTATTTTACATTTTTTACTTTTTCCAGCAGATAACTTCATTTTACGAAAAAAAGTTTCACTAGCAGAAAATGCTACTGAAAAATTCATCATTGATAACTAACTTTCGGGTTCCATAAATGGTGGTTACAGTGAGTAAAAATTAATATAGTGCTAAAAATTCGTTAAATTCTAACAAAAAGGATAAGATAGTTTAATAACTCGCATGAAATACATCACCATCTTTTTTTATCGAGCAGGGGTACGGGCAGGGGTACGGGCAGGGGT
>VCRD01003618.1:47149-58182 GCA_006783055.1 Trinorchestia longiramus
TACGAGCAGGGGTACGAGCAGGGGTACGAGCAGGGGTACAAGCAGGGGTACGAGCAGGGGCTTGAACTCCAGATGATTACATGAGAACGATCATTTGAGTATGAGAAAATGAACTGTAGGTTTGGAGTGTGTGTCATTAGGATATTTCAATTGACTTCTAAAGATTTTTTAATATGCTCATTATTATTATATTTTGTTATATTGATTTATTTTATCATTTTTCCGATGATTATGAAGTGTAACAATTCAGCAACTTTCAATGGCTCGTAATTTTTCTACTGTAACTGGGATTGTACAATTATACTTTTTTATAAATGAACAACTTAATTAGGAATAGTTTTTTCAAGCACGAAGATTTAGTTAAATTATGATAAAAATATTAGATTTAGGCAAAAACAGTAATATTGGATAAGAAAATCCCACCCTAATGAAATGCATCCATCAAAAATCAGCATGAAAAAACGTAAAGAAAACAACTCCGAAGTGAATGTGAAATAACTTTTGAGAACGAACAGTATAGAAATTTTGAACTTTCATGGCGATAAAAATAAATGGATGGCTTCATGAGGGTAAATTTTGAGTTCCATTCAGAGAATGAGTGTCAAGAAACATGAGTTATGACTCAACACTCATCACCATGTTGAGGATAGTACACAGGATCAAGCATCACCTCTTATATCTCAAAATAATTACCCCACAGACGCATATCTTACAATAATTACCCTGAATAATGGTCTCTTGGATTAGAAAACAACGGGTGCCTCCGAAGTAAACATGTCTTTCTCTGCCAGCTCTTAAATTTCTGAGGGATTAACTGCACTGCAAGAAGAGGGAGGGGCATTTTCTTTTCCTGTTTTTCAAAGTTACCCTAAAAAGAGTACCTTAAAAATTCTTTTAAATTTTAAATTTCAAGAGTGAAAGTACGATACGCCTGCTGGTGGGGCTCATGAATTGTTACAGGGAGAGCTATTGCTGAGTTCTGTAATGTAGCGAAATTGGGGTGCATTCTTTCCTATTTTAACGCGCGCCTGTATCTTAAGTACACCTCTGTACCCAAAAATTAAATTTTTTTTAATTCCGAATTCGTACAGACCCAGACCTTTATAATATATATGTTAAATTCAGTATTCTTTTTATCCAATTTACTAGAACTGTGCATCGTTTGTAGTTTTAGCGTAGGAAACATTGAAAATGGTAAAGCCACTTTTAGGCCACCTTATATGCAGTATTTCCAAGGGCTCTTCATTACAAACAATAATCGGACTAGCGCAACTGTCTTACCTTTTGCACAGCTGATGTGAAATCGACTTATTCCTATGCAGTTGATAGAGCAGTGGTACTCAACCCCTGGGCTGCAGACCAGTACCGGTCCGTGAATCAAATGGTACCGGTCCGTGGATCAAATGGTACCGGTCCGTGGATCAAATAGTACCGGTCCGTGGATCAAATGGTCCCGGGTCGTACAAGAAATATATAATTACTTCCAATGTATTTACTGCAATGTTTTGTCTCGGGATTGTGCGACTTTCCGTGAACGGCTGCAAGCAGGTGAAATTATGAGCTCCCCCTCACCCCCACACAGCGGACCACAGTAAAGTTATCAAACATTGACCGGTCCGACGATAAAAAGGTTGTGGACCTCTGCAGTAGCGTATCCTCTTCAGTAGGCTGCCTATCATAGTTCACACTACCAAACGATGATGGCATATCTGAATCTGAATCTGAACTCGAATCTGAATATGAATATGAATGTGAATCTGAATATGAATGTGAATCTGGATCTCCATACATGAAACTGAGGGGTGTACAAAAATGACATCGTGAAAGTCTTTTTTATTAGAACTTGACGAATTAGAAAGTGAGAAGAATTTCAAACATGGTATCAAATGATATCCTGCTTTCTCCAGTAAAGTACACGAGTATACAATAGAAACAGTTTACAAAAGTGGGAAAACAATGCGTAGCTATGTACTATGCATAGCTATGTACATTACACATCATTGTGCCGGTAACCCTCTTAAACTCGAACTATAATGCAGTTTTTAGATGCATGAAAAGTGATTATGAGCAGGTTGACCCAATGTACAGGATGCAACAACATTCCTTTTTTTCAAAGCAAAGCGCTTCGGAAAAAGGAAGTTATGTTGCAGCACCCTTTACGTTTGGGCTATGAATTCAATGTTCTCACAACTATTTAACACAATCAAGAAGTCAGTCGTCTGCTGTACTACCATCCTGCAAGTACACATTTGGGAAACATAATTTAATTGCATGTTGAATTTCATTTGATTTGCAGATTTCATTTGCACGTATCATTTCGTTCGTTTTGGTAGTCTAACCTTCTTACAAACAATTGAAAGTGCACTACCAGCATCAGTTGGCTCACTTCCGATGGCTGGTATAACTGCAGTGAATGTGGGAATAGACGCTGCGTGTGTGGGAGAGCGATTAGATGGAACAGAACCCACAGTCAGTTCCGAGTTTTTCCTTGCATCAGGGGCTTCAAAATAGTTATTGTCGCCTGTTGATCTTAAGTTACGTCCTTCACCTGAAGGCACAACCAGGACATTCGAGGCAGCGCTTGAGACTGTTGAAGGTAGGTGCGATAGGTTGAAGATAGGTACAACTGATGAAGTAGGTACAGAATCAAGACAATTCGAAGGTTCAGAGTGTCGATGAACTTTAAGACCAGACGGGGGCAGACGGGATTGTTTGTTACAGTTTGAAGGCAGTTCGAAATTAGCAGAGCTGAACACAACGTTAAGTGCATTGCTTTGAGATGCAGATGGAAACGAAACTGCCTTGCCTGCCACCTGGCTCCTTGTTGCATGTTGTCGAAAAAGTAAAGGAGTTTGTGGTCGTGGTGCTAAAGGCGAGGAAATGAAATTGTTTGGTATTGAATTTTGGTTGAGTGAGCCACAACTAAGTCTCGGAGGAATGATGGGGTGCACTATTGGTTGGACGAGGGGCATGTGAGACGCAAACACAGTAGAGGTGGTGTACAAGTTCGACAAAGGTTGAGGCATTGAAAAAGACCCGCCAGTTGGCGCAGAAGGGTATGGTTGGACTTTCAAAGAGCTTGAGCTGACAATTTGAGATAATTCTACCTTAGATGGACTGGCAGTTATCAGCAGAGGTTGGACTGTGTGCCTGAGCTGGATAGGCAGAGCAGGTGGGCAGAATGGCAAACCAGTGGAGACAGATGAGGGCAAAACTTGAGGTTGAACAAAACGTGTCATCACGAACGAGGCAGAATTCACGGTGTGCGAAGGTATTAGACCTGAAGGTAATGGGCCTGAAGGTAATGGGCCTGAAGGTAATGGGCCTGAAGGTAATGGACCAGATTGTAGTGGATCTAATGGTAATGGATCAGATGGTAATGAACGTGACGGTAACGAACCAGATGGTAGTGAAGCAGAATGTAATGGACCAGATGGTAACGGACCAGGTGGTAGTGGGCCAGATGGCAACGGAGCTGGTGTTAGTAGACCAGATGGCAATTGACCAGACTGTAATGGACCAGATGGCAATGGACCAGGTGGTAGTGGACTAGATGACGATTGACCAGAATGTAATGGACCAGAAGGTGGGAACAAAGTAGGGTGGTAAGAGATTGTTGGTACCACTATGGTGCCACCAGCTTGTTGGGTATTCGCACACACAGTCGGACCACACGAACTTACAATACCAGTTGAGCCCCTTGGAATATTTTGAGTTGGATTCACCTGAACAAGTATTGGTTGAACTTGAGGAACAAAGCAGGTCCGGTTATTGGTAGCAAATGAACCCGAAGAATATGAACTTGTTGGATTCGTATGCATGACATGGCTGTCGTTGACTGCACTAATATGGGTAATAATACTGTCGTTGGTTTCATCAATATGAGTGACTTGACTATCGTTGGTTGAGATATCATGCACGGGCTGATTTTCCGAGGGAAGACAGCCCTCAGATGTCCGTGTGGAAGAAACTGTCGTCGGTTCAGATTCAGTAGCCCCTACTGCAGCGAATTGTTTCTTACATGTCGAAGGAATGCCAATTTCTTCACTTCCGCTACAAACAACGTCAACGTTTGGCTGTCGATTGTTTTTCATTTTCTTTGCCTTCTTCAATTTTGATTGTTTTCTGGCTTTAACATTGTGGAGCTTCGCTGCATGGCGAGGTTTATTTTTTCTGGACGTCTTACTCGCGACGGAATGAGTTGAGTCATTCGTACTTCCTTCGATTGGACGATTGTGCAAACTGCGGGTGATCGATGGCCTGTTGGAAATCCAAAAAAACATGTCAATTCACTCCTAACTCATCTAAGTCCTGATAAAATAATAAGAGCAATTAACTATTCTAGGGCAAATATTTTCACTACGGTTATTTTTCTTAACCAGCTAATCATTGCGAATATTTTTCGAGGCACACTTTAGGAAGTGATGTCACATGACAATGCACACACTCACTCATCTTCGTCTTGGACTACAGCCTCTGTTTCCCAGCACGCCAAGACATCTTCCTCGGGTCTGTAGTAGCTTCTGACGTGTCGGATGATCTTTAAATAGGAAAAACGGAACATGATATTGTGATGTCCTTTTATATTATGGAGAGGGAAGTTGAGACCCAATTACATACGAGTATATTGAAGGGGAAGGATCCTGGATGATATCCTGATAAGCTAACGAGACGCGGGACCACGGATTCTTGAACAAGGAACTTTTTGAAATAAACAACTAGGAATAACAAATAAATAGAATAGACAATTCAGATTCATCAGGGATTCATTTACAATTTGTAATTGCTAATGTACATCTACAAAAGTTTACGTACAATGTAAAGGCGTTAAATTTCCGTGTACATGACACACTTGGACGCAGCTTTAACCAAAAGTGAGTAATTACTATGACTATTTTCAGTACTTGTCAGAAAATTAGTTTAAATTTTTACAATTTCTATGATCATTTTTAATATTTATTGATCGAAAAATTCTCATAATTGTCCCAATTCCGATAGAATTTCTAATGTAAATTACTCGGAAAGTGTGCATGAAATATCCTAATAGCATAATTTTAATTAGCGTTTATAATTTTTATTTGTCGAAAACTATGAATTTTCTGCCTCGAATAATGGTGTGGGAAATGTGATAATGAAGTCAATAGTTGATAACCGAAGAAATTTACAGAAACAATATGTACTTGACGACGCACGTTTCCGTGGTTGAAATCAACACGTATTTTATTTCTCAGAAATATAATTGAAATACAACTGCAATGTTATGACGAACATCCTCGTGACATCTCGTTAACTTTATTGTACCTGTAAGTATCCTTATTAACGAACTTGAACGTGAATTCATTACTTATTTTAGTACACTACGTGCTTGTTGTTTCGTGATGAACTTCAACCCATCAAAACTAAGAACAACAATATGGCGTGCTGGAAACCCGAAAAATCATATCAATTAACTTCAAATTCATGCACGTCCTGATAAAATTATGCGTGTATTGCCAAGTTATTTACTGGTACGTTGTTTTCAAGAATAACTGATGACTTTATAAAATAAAATAAAGATATTTAAAGCCAGTAAAAACTTTATATTAGAAAATTTAGGGTATTCGAACTGACGTATGAAATATTTAAAATAAAAAATTTGTTGTACGCTGTTGCTCCAGTGTTAATGACGAGAATATTTAAGCTTTAAATAGAGGTTATTAATTTGGTTCAAAGTTTTATTGGCTTGAATTAAAAGAATGAATTGAAAGTTTGAACAATAGTATCAACATGAATAAGAAAATGTTCAATATCAGCAACACGAAAATATTCATCAACGTAAAAATATCCATCAACAAGAAAATATTCATCAACTTCAACATGAAAATGTCCATCAACAGGAAAATATTTATCAACTTTAACAAAAAAATATTCATCAACTTGAACATGAAAATATTCATCAACTTCAAAATGAAAATATTCATCAACAAGAAAATATTCATCACCAAGAAAATATTCATCAACTTCAACATTAAAATATTCATGAACGTGAAAAAATTGCTGAGCAAAATATCACCTCATCCATGTGGTCAAATTGATCTAAGTGCATTTCTTCCAGATGCTTCCTGAACTGCACGGCCATGTCCGTCACAAAGACTCCTCCAGGAGGCAAGTCTGAAGATCGTCCTGGTCCGCAATTCTGTCCCTCTGCCCCCCTGTCTTCTTTGTTCTCCCCCCTGCTAGAGTTGCCAGCCTTAAAATCAGACCTAAGTTTCCTTTGGCAGAATTTACACTCGTACAAATACCTGCCAGGATGCTTTTTGGTCTTCATGTGTCGGCGTAGGTTCTCCTGAAATCAGGAGACGTGAGAATAAAGTTAGAGTTATGGTGAGTTTGTGGAAATGCTTTCCTGCCTAGTGATTAGATGTGACAATGAAAATGCTCTCTGGTATCCAATCATTCAAGAGTTATTGGATTCCAAAAGTAGGGTTAATCTAAAGATTATTGATTGCCAAAATGTAAGGCTAATCTAACGCCGTTGGATGCCAAACGGAAGGGTTAACCTAAGATTTATTGGATTTTAAAGGCGAAGGTTATCCTAAGATTTATTGGATTCCAAAAGGGAGTGCTAATCTAACCTGATTGGGTTCCAAAAGGAAAAGTTAGCTCAAGGATTATTGAATTCTAAAATTTGAGGTTAATATAACGCTGTTAGATTCCAACAAGGATGATTAACTTAAAAGTTATTGAATTTCAAAAGAGAACAGTTATTGGACTCCAAAAGTTATGATTAACCTAAAAGTTACTAGATTCCAAATGAAGAGTCAACCTAAGAGTTATTGAATTCCAAAAGGGAGGGTCAACCTAAAAGTTATTGGATTCCAAAAGGGATGATTAACCGAAGAGTTATTGGATTCCAAAATGAAGAGTCAACCTAAGAGTTATTGAATTCCAAAAGGGAGGGTCAACCTAAAAGTTATTGGATTCCAAAAGAGAGGATGAACCACGTAGAACACCTGATTATTGGCAGTGTACTGGCAGTGGGGACACTGGAACGGCTTCACTCCTGAGTGTGTACGGCGATGTCGACGGAGATGTGCTAGATTTCTAGTAGTGTAAGCGCAGTCGGGACAACGGACGAGGTGGTTGGGCGACCGGTGTTTCCGTATGTGGCTGTGATGAACAAACACAAGCCATCAGAAAATTACAATCTGAAATTTTCCTGAAATTGTGAATTTCAGAGGAATGTATGGATTCTCCGGGTAGAATTGCGCAAAGAAAGCCTCTTGTCACTTCCTTCAGCCTGTCTGCTGAATCTCAGAGTACGAATACAAATCTTTGAAAGCGTGGAGCTGCATGGAGTCGTATTTAATGCTCCATTGAACGTGAAACAAGAAGAAAAATTCATCAGTAATCTATGTATCCAGAGTACCAGTGTCTAGTTCCACTATACATATAATAATACAGTTTGTTGCTGCTCGCTTGGTCCGTGTGTCTGTGACGCTCTTAAGGATTTAGATACGAGGAAATTCGGTAGGGTATACATGTATTGCAAGCATTGTATTGTGGATACCAAAGGCTCATCCTTCATTTTGGAAACTCCTTCGCAAAGCCCGCGCCACTGGCAAATGAAACAAAATAATTCAGTAAAAATCACGTGAATTTTCACGTGGGGGTCTACTAAAATAAATTATTTAGAACTATCTACATATATATAATAGACAATGTATCTCCATCTCTCTCTCTCTTTCGGTATCTGTGTGTGTCCGTCTAATTACTTCCTATCTATTACTGAAGAAAAATTATTGAACTGAAATCAAAAGTGGTATGCATGTAGTATAAGCATTGTATTGTGCATACCAAAGGCGCCCGATCACTATAAAATACTCAATTTTTTTCGTTATTAGTTTTCTTCTCTTACACAGCCATATTATCGGTGGATAAGATACAGAATGGATGTTCTGTATATATTCATGATAAATATTCAGATTCTGATGGTACCACGGGTAAAACTGAAACATATATTTATTTCATAAATCCTTAATTTTATCACTTTTAAATCCAGGCATTTTTCGGGTACTATCTGGGTCATGTTATCGGTAGATAAGATGTAGAATGGAGGTCCTGTATACATTAATGAAAAGTATTCATTTGAAACACAATAATTCGTCGTGAATCTTTAATACATTCGTCTTTATTATGACTTCAAATTAGTCATATGTTATTAAATTTATAACACAATTATCGAAAATCCATAATTTTATAATTCTTAAGTCGTGGAATTTCTACGGGGACTGTCTAGTTTGTTCCATAAAATCAGCGTCAAAATAAGTACAGCTGAATTTGTCTGATTGAATGATCGAATTTATGGTATTATACAATTGGCAGCATTTTGAGTATCTAGGATACAAGATCATCGAGAAAATATTTGAATAAGGCAAGTGGGTTTAATTTTGTTTATTTTATTAGAGTATTTGCTGAGTTTGTATGAGTGCATGGGTGTTTCCTGAGTTTCTGAAAACGCACAAGATTTATTAGCGTAAAATCAACCTACGTTGGAAACGCTCATTTTATAAATTCAACTATGGGCGAAGCGTAACTTTTAACCTGTTCGTGGTTTCCCACGTCAATTGACGTGAAATTTTGTTACTTCTTCAGCTTGGTTATATCCTCGTCATTCTGGTAAGAGAAAGAATGCTACATCTAGTGCATTACAAACTAGTCAGAGTTTCCAAGGATCATTGTTTCTTGGGTGTTTTTTGTTTCTTTGGTTGGAAGACAGTTTTTCTGATTTTTTGTAAAGGATTAAAAAGGATGATTTTTCGTAAAGGATACACAGGCGCTACACTATGCCATTCGTGGCCCCACGAATGGCTTAAAGATCCTTTTCTAACGTCCAAAAGCAACATTAAATCTGTTACCAGAGCCTAGACTATTTTATTTTTAAACAATAGCCCATTAACATTTTAGGAGTTTTATACGAATTTTTTGAGGTTTCACTAGTGAGGACAAATCCCAGACGTTTCTCTTTATCAGCAGCTGTAGTCTCCAAAGTAGAGAGCAGTTTCCTAAGTTCAAGTCTCACCCTTCATTAACCCGTTCGTGGTCCTATTAATATACACATAATGTACCTCTTGTGGTTACGAAAAATAAGAAAAACTGTTTTCCCACCAAAGAAACAAAAAACACATAAGAAACAAGGATCCTTGGAAACTCTGACTAGTTTGTGATGCACTAGATGCATCATTCTTCCTCTTACCAGAATGACGAGGATATAACCAAGCTGAAGAACTGTATAAATTTCACATCAATTCACGTGGAAAACCACCAACGGGTTCGCAAAAGAAGTTAATTTTTCACATTTAGTATCTCCAAACTCACTTTTAGTACCCAAAACTCACTTTCAGCACTCTAAACTCACTTTCAGTACTCTAAACTCACTTTCAGTACTCTAAACTCACTTTTAGTACTCCAAACTCACTTTTGGTACCCAAAACTCACTTTCAGCACTCTAAACTCACTTGCAGTACTCTAAACTCACTTTTTGAGAGCCCAGTCAGTTTGGCACAGCTCGCCACAAAGCTCACACACGTGACCGGCCGAGTCAGACGAAGGTAAATCCGCATTTCTGCTGAACCGTTGACTGGTGCGGGACAACACGCGTTTTTGGAGTAGCTCCGCCCTTGCGGGGTTGCACTTCGATGCCTCCAGGTGTTGCGTCAGCAACGTCCTGTTGCAGGATGGAGGAAGTAGGAGGTGGAAGGTTGGATGAAAAAGATGAACGGGGATATTTTTCGAGAACGTAACCTATTGGAGATAATGGAACGAAGAAGTGAAAGACCGGAGGTGCTTAGAGAGAATAAGATAATACGGATGAAGAACGCAGATGGTGCCCGATGGGGCTAGTGATGTAGCCCAAAAAGATGATGCCCGAAGAAAACTAAAAGAAAACGACTATTTCTATTAAATTCCAAAGAGAGTCTTTATCCATCCTACTTCTTCTATATTGGCACTGGTTGCAACCGCAACCGTACATGTAATTATATATGTGTGTATATGTGTGTATATATATATATATATATATATATATATATATATATTTATATAGTTTACAGAAGTTTACACATTTGGTTCGTATAAAATTTTGTTTCTACACCAACGAGTGCTTTTATTCGAATCTACAAGCGCATTTCCAAACTTTTATATACATAATTATATGGAAACCGTATCTCTTCACGATACTAACCCCGGAGCACTGAACATGTGTATAGTTTCACTAGCCTCGGACAAACTATACCTATGGCGAGTACTCCAGGTTTCAAACTCACTTCATGAATTTCTTGATAAACATGAAAGTAATTTGGCTTCACAAACCTGGATGAGAACGTCAACCCGCAATGCTGACACAGAAGTTTCTGTGCTCCTGCCTGCGCGTGTGCGACGTCAGTGTGTTTTTCCAACCAATTCTTGAGAGGAAAGCTTCTAGAGCACAACGCGCAGCGATGAGGGAAATCTTGCGAGTGGAAGAACATGTGGCGGTTCAGTGAGGTGCTCTTCAAGGGCTTCTGCAGGTGGACGGGGAGAACAGAATAGAATAAGGTAATAGAAACGAGGGGTTGATACCCAAGTCCCATGCCGTCTAAAGTAAGGGCATCAATCACGCACGTACATCTTGCATCTTGGGTAGCACAGAAAAAAGTGTAAGTTTTAGGTGCTGCTGAAATTGTGTAGTTTTACTGCCATTGCGCACGAGAATACTCTTAAATGAATGTCATCAGGAAACATGTAATGCGCTAAAGTGTTGCCTGAAAATTGATCGCTAGTGTGAAATATGAAAAGAAATCTGTGTAATTTCTGTCGTAGAAAATCAAGTTACATGAAAGTTACATCAAAGTTACATCAGATCTACACCCTAGCTATACCCTAGCTACACCAGAGCTACACCAGAGCTACACCAGAGCTACGCCAGAGCTACGCCAGAGCTACGCCAGAGCTACACCAGATCTACACCCTAGCTATACCCTAGCTACACCAGAGCTACACCAGAGCTACACCAG
>VCRD01003619.1:0-23122 GCA_006783055.1 Trinorchestia longiramus
GGATGCTTGGCTGTGGCACTGCAATTACCTAGTGATCAGAATATAAGTGGCCTTGCAGTCTCGGTTGTTCTCGGCCATGCCACTCAGCAACCCACCAGGAATTGAAACAGTTGGGCGAATCTGTACTTCATTTACCAAGAGAAACACATTCTTCTGTTGCAGTGTCTGGACTTTGTCAAATGTTTCCCTCAGCACCTGGTAATTGTCAATAGATGAAGTGATATACTGCAGCTTACGTTTGCATGGCAGCACCAAAAAGTTTCTGAGCTCTTCATAATTGAAGGGTGGACAGCACTAGTGGACTACTTGCATTTTTCCCGTGGTAAATATAATATATTTTCCACGAGAAAAAATGCAAGTAGTCCACTCCCATGCTGTCGCTAACACAGCGCAGACAGAAGCGATTACGATCCAGTAGTTTACTATACGAAGGGTGGACAGCACTAGTGGACTACTTGCATTTTTTCCTGTGGGAAAAAATGCAAGTAGTCCACTAGTGCTGTCCACCCTTCAATTACACTTCTGGTATGATTGAAGAGCAAAACAATCACCATTCATGGAAAACTGCTTCTGTCATAAAAGTTCGAACAGACGTCAAAAATACCAACTTCTTCTCCTTCTCAGTATCGACATAGGCTGACGTGTGAGCTTAAAGGGTGACATCATTTTGGATCTTTTTGTCAAAAGGGATGTCATACATAGTTCATTGCCAAGCGCACAGTTTCGTCGGACTGCGTATACGATATCAAACCATTGATAGGATGAAGTATCTTAAACAGTGGTACACTAATGCCGTTCTTGAACGCACTGAGCGTTAGTGGGGAACACAAAGTGGGCTTGTTTTCGAAAATCAAAGACAGGCTCCAATCACTGAAGTTGTCGGTCATGAACAAACACACAAGCCTTTCCTTCAATCTTGAAATAATCAAGTTCTTGTACTGCTTCTGCAGGTTGCGTTCAGGTTTGAAAGCATCAAATGAAGTAATCTTTTCCTTCTGAAGAAAATACCTCAGTTGTTGGTCTTCCACTTTCGCCGGGGGAGATGCAGGTTTTGGAGATGGCAGACATGAAGCAGGCTCATTGAAGATACTGGGAGGGATTTCACTTGTTCACACAACCCCACACTTGTTCGGCATTTTTAATACATATAATTAGCAATAAACTTTGTAAACAAACAGTATGCACTTAGAAATGCAGCAATGTGCCCCGAAACAAACAACAATGTCCGATTCAAACCGAGCGACAGACTACGACAATGTTCGCACTATGACGGGGGTTAACTGAACTCAGTGAACTGGCCTCAGCTACCGTAGTCAGCTACACGGCGGTGCACGTCCTGGTTATAGTAGTCCTTGGATTCGGCATGAACGCACTTTTCAACATGGACATTGTTTTCGTACGCTTCAGTGTAGCACCGCAGTTACAAACCCGAGTCCAAGGCTCGTTTGTGTGAGCTTGCAGGCCTGCACTGTTACTGGAACATTGAAGGACTCTGTATAGGTACTTTTTGAATAACTTATTTGCTATATTGTGTACAGATAACTGTTGGCTTTGTCTTAAATTGGCCCTTCCAAGTTGTGTTATATATTGGGTTTCGTTGAAAACTTCATTCAAACTGAAACTTACTAGATTTTTACGTAGTAGATCTACACGTTTATGATGTACACGTACTATACGTACTCGTTTTAGATGTGCACATACTAGATTTACATGTACGTATAAAGCCAAGACTTGGATCTAATATCTGATCCATTATCTTTTCATTGCGATGTATGATACATTTGTTACTCCCACTGTATGTTAGTAATTTCAACCGTGGATTTATTCAATCCAATAATAATACGAACAGTCATTTTAATGACAAGGATAAAGACATTAATAAAAGTATGGGGCAATAATAATATTAATGAATGTTGGTAATGGGTGTAATTTTCCATGTAATAATATTAATAAAGTAATTAATATTGGAAAGCTAATTGTGATATTAATAAAAAAAACCATCACAGGAACATCATTCATCTAAAATGATACGCTAGATTTTCACGCCATATCCTGGTACAATACACAGAAGTTGTATGAGAAGTGGTAAGAAAAATTAGACGCTGATGACCTCCAATATGGGTTTATCAATTTAGAATACTTAAGCGGTACTGCTTATTCATGATCAAAAACTGGCCAAAATTGATGACCACAAACTGGTGCTCCACAACTGATAATCACAAACTGGTGTTTTCCAATTGATGGCCACAAACTGGTGCTCCCCAATTGATGGTCACAAACTGGTGCTCCCCAATTGATGGCCACAAACTGGTGCTCCCCAATTGATGGCCACAATCTTCAGCACTCCAGTTTACGGTTCCAAACTGACATTTTGCTACGCATGGTCTCGTTTTAACTCTGTTATCAAAAATAATGCCACCTAAGCATGAGAACGTGATACTATCGTTAGCAATTTGATGGCACATTCAGTAAAAATGGTAGTACTAACACAGCACCAGCGTCTCGCTTTAATGACAGTTATTCAGAACAGGGGCAACCACGTCAGCGTCTGATGGCAGTGACGGCAAGGGTCTGGTCCTCGTGACTCAAATTAATCCCCAAGAGCAGAACCCCAGGCCAGGATTTACCAAAAATCAGCGAGCGAATGGCAACCGTAAAACCAGCGACTGATTTTCTAACGAATAGAAAAATGCGGCAAAAGTCTGTGGTGGAGATTTGTGAAGCGTGAACGCTTTTCTGTTTGATAAAACCAAGCGGGGGAAATTAGAGAAATTTGGTCAGGAAATGGCCCGGCGTGGCCGGAATGACTGGTCATAGTGTAACGATAATTGTAGTATGACTGTTGTTAAAAGTAGTCTCGTTGAAGGCGTGCATGATATCTCGAATAACCTGCGAATGTATCGTACTCTAAATAGAACATTATTACAATAAAAATACATAAAAACAATCAAACAGGATGCCACATGCTCGTGAAATGGCTCTTGAGAAAAAATGAGAACATTTAGCTCGAGAATTTATCAAAAACTTGAAATCGTAATTGTGCTCTGCACACTGCGTAATTACAAGTATATCAAGATATTTTTCTCAGCCATTTCATATGGATATCTATACACTAATTTTTCCTTTGTTACGCTGTTTTGAATCATTCTTCATTTTTTTATTTATTGAATAGTATTTTCTGAGCTTCTTAATGAGATTATATATAAGCTAAAAACTTAAAAAATATAATGTTGATTATTTGATATAAATTCGGACGGTTATGCGTAATGCAAAGATTAGTTTTGTGTTAATAAGGAATAGTTTAAACATAATAAATTATTTGCATGCGTCTGCAGATTTAAATAAAACTTTCTACACAAAATTGTTTTTTCCATAAGCAAATTGAGTTCTGATGCTGCAGTTTTCCATCTTTCTTGTTGTTTGTCACACCCTGGTGAAGCAAACTTCAAGATCTCAAAAAATCTTCACGAGGATCTGGTGAGTGCGAAATTACTTTTATTTAGTAACTGTGGTACGAGACAGTGAGAAATATTCCGTGTCATACTCTGTACTAAGCTGATTATTAGATCTATTAATTAATGTTTTAGATTATCGATCATTTTCTAGTAAATAAAAACTATAAATACAACATAAAACTCTGTGGGTTGAAATATACCTCACTTTGTAAACAACAAATATCATTGTACCGAGAGCTCTGCTAAAAACCCTTGCTTCTTGTGATTCCTTAAAACAGATGTATGGAAAAAGGCACCATGATTGTAAGTACGGTTCGATAACACAAGTTTCAAGCACAATTCAAGTATCTGGTGTACTGATATCATGACATGCCTGCCAAGATTTACTCCTACTAGGCACAATTCAACGTTAGTTCATTGAACTAGTTTCAGTGTGATACTTAGATTCAAAATACCAATGTTTTGACTATGATTTGCATGCTGACCAACTTATATCGGAGTTCTGTCACACTTTTTTTCATAGTGAATGATAATTGAAGACGGCCGTTCGTCGGAGTTCGCAATTATTCTGGCAGGTGGCAACGAGCTCTGGGTTCCTCAGAAATGATAACGTGGAGCGCATCGTTATTCTTTCTCAGATGTCGTTGCCTTCAATTTGCTGGCGCTTTCTATGCAATCATTAAATTTTCTAGAACTCTGGAGTGTTTGAATGGACTCACAGACCACTATTGGGTTAGGTTAATTGGTCTATTTGTCAACTTCAATATTCTTTTCATGAGATTCAAGGCAGTTCTTTCCGTGTGTTGATGGTCTTCATACGGATACGAAGTAAGACATTGCGTTAAAGGTACGTTCCAAATGCCTACAATAATTCATGAAACCTGTTAAGCAAATGGCCCTAGGCCACTTTATAGCCTTCTTTTTTACACAAATGTTTGAAGGTAATCTGCGTTCGCAAATGTTTGAACATCATTTACATACGGCAATGTTTGAAGATCATTTACATGCGGCAATGTTTGAAGATCATTTACATGAGGCAATGTTTGAAGATCATTTGCATGCAGTAAAGCTTGAAAATATGTACTTGCTGCTATGTTTGAGCATATGTCTATACGTACAGCAATGTTTGAGAATATGTACGTACTGCAGTGTTTAACTGACACAAAATATTCGGTATCTTTTCCGACTATAAATTAAAAATGGTGGGGGTGTGCATTTGGACAAAACCGGCATGACGTCTATAGACGTCGTCGAGCGTCAATGTGTTAAGGATAGTCTGCATGCTGTATAAACACGTGGTGCTGAACAATTATATGAACATGTGAATTATTTCACTTCGACGAGCCATGGTTAAGTCATGGGCTTCGATACGAGAAAAAATACACGCAGGGAAAGAAACCCTTCGCTTAAAAAAAGTGAAAACATCGACATTGTCAGGAGCCTTTGTGCGTTCACATACAAGATCTTTTTACGTCAACATGATATTTATCTGTTTGATTTCTTTTATTTTTAATATCATGATGTTTAGCATTACTACATGTAATATTTATGTACTTCAAGTCATAGAATCATTGCGTATGACGAGTCATATAACTATTGTGTACCTAAAGTCATATAATTATTATGTAATGTGAGTCAGTTAATTATTACGTAAAAATTGATGTCTGACACGACACCTCTTACTCCTCCTCCTTCTCCTCCCATCTTTCCCATGAGAATGAGTCATGCTGGCAGTCGTGCCAGCACTTGTGCCTGCCAGTCCTGCTTGCAGATGTGCCTGCAGTTGTACCTCACAGTCCTTGCAGTAGTGCCAGCAGTCATGCTGGCAGTCATGCCAGCAGTTGTGCTCGACTGCCCTGACAGCAGTCGTGCCGAAAGTCGTGCCGGCAGTCGTGCCGGCAGTCGTGCCAGCAGGTCTTTCATCAGGCAAAGCGATATCTTGTGCAAAACTTTAATGGCTGCTAAATAGCCTATTTATTCCGGTTGCAGATGGTTCCCAGTATCTTCCTGTGAACAGCACCAGCTTTGTATAACATAAATGATGGTCATTGTACTCTGGTGTCAATCATGAATGGCCGTTTTGTTAATACAGCAACAAAAATATTTTAACTCGTGTCTTTTAATAATCGATCGATTATGTTCTACTTTTTGTGTACGATCTTACATTGCTTCTTAGTCAATTTAGGGTCTCAATAAAAGTTTGATTGCATATTTCTGTATTCCAGTTTTCCCATGTCAAAATTTGACAAGCCTGGGCTCCTCAGTACAACTCTCAAAATTAAGAGAAAAATACTATCGAAAAATGTGTTGAAATAATTTTCGTCAGCCAGGTTTTATTTCCGGCTACGATTGTTGATTAAAATGATCTGAAGAACTCCCTCGTATTAATATAGAAAAAAAACACAATACTGAAAAATAGAAATATATCGCTATGATAATGCTAGGATATTATACTTCACTAGGAAGAATATTATTCACAAATGAAGAGACTTCTCATCTTCCACGCTATAAATAATTCTGTTTTTGTTTCATGAGATGCAGATTTGAGTGCTTCCACTACACTGACATTTAAGGAGAAGAGACACTAAGTTGACAAAGCTGGACGGAATTCCAGCACTAGATTCATAGTCTCAGTCGTATATCATCACTTCGCTAAGGGGACAAACAGCACAGCACAGAATAGAAAAATCGTGGTAAATCTTTACAAAACACGGATTTAGTCAGTCAAATTCATGATTCTTTCTTCTGTATCTCCCTCGTTGTTTTTAAACGACGATGACATGAATTATTACTTTAAATAACTAAGAATTATAAGAAATAACTAAGAATTATATTTTCCCTATATCAATATTACTAATTTTCATTAACTTCTCCCAGAATAATCAATCGCACCAGATGTGGTGTGGGGTGTCCTGTTACAGGTTGTATCCTGATGACAACCTGTATGTAGTAACCCTGATGGTTACTAATGATTTAAATCTATGAGAACTCGAGCGTAATTAAGTGTCTTTGTGCCTGAGCCTCGTCTGATCAGCGGCTGGTCCATGTTGCATTGTTGCAGTGAAGGTCATCACTGAGCTTTGGAGGTCAAAACCTCTTCATTAAAGCCTGTAACACTCTTTATTAAGGCATGCAACACTTTTTTTAGAGTATTTAACACTCTTTCTTAAGGCATGGACCGCTCTTTATTAAAGCATGCAACACTTTTTATTAAAACACGTAACATCCTTCATTACAGCATGTAACATTCTTTATTAAGGCATGTAACACTCTTTATCAGGGCATGTAACACTCTATTAAAACACGAACATCCTTCATTAATGCATGTAATCTTTTTATTAAGGCATGTAACACTCTTTATCAGGGCATGTAACACTCTTTATTAAAGCATGTAACACTCTTTATTAAAACATGTCACATTCTTTATTAAGACATGTAACACTTCATTAAAGCACGTCACATTCTTTATTAAGGCATGTAACACTCTTTATTAAAACATATAACACGTAGCATGAGCTACACTTTGAACTTAGTTATTCACAGACATATTACGTAATTTTTATACTGCATAATAAACACTTGCAATACGTTTATATACGTGGGAAATAACATGCGATATATTTCTTATGCATTCATTACACAGTCGAGGCTTGTGTATTATATGACGTTTTAGTATCTTTCAATCAAGAGAAAATTATGGTGGATTGCAGTCAGTTATTTCCAACGGATTATGGGTAAAAATTTCACCTGTAGTTAGGAGTAATTTTTCTCGGCCAATATTCTTACTTTTTTCATAGTAATTGTGTCTGAATTTTCATTCAAATTACTCCAGATGTATTTTGAAACACGTGCTTTTCGTAACATTTCTTATCCTGGGTTACTTGATAATCGCGTTAAAAAAATATCTTAGAAGACATTTCAACATCTTTCAATGTCCATGGGTCACTTTGAACATTTTTGTAATTATGGTATTATACATCAAATGTCAGAAACCATCACGCTTGGCATATGCATCGTTTAACAAACGACTGAAACCATCTGCAAAACCGACATTATGAATCAACTCTTTGATTTGCCTCAAGTAAACTAAAACTACGTCTAGCAAAACTCCAACATTCAAATTTAAAATCTGCATTGATCGTTTGAACGCACACTTAATTGAACCTTTTTTTTGGGGTGTAGCTATTAAGAAAGTTTTTGGGAAGACTTTTCCGATGCATGCAAGTTGACTTGAAAAAAATTCAATTTTCCAGTAGATATTATAATTTGATGAACGACACCAGTATACCTTGACCCTCGAAAAAAATTAGGGCATGAAATGTCATTTTCTCTACTTTCTTCAGAGTATAAATTTTCTGAAAAAAAATACCAAAACTATGATCTTATACAGTTCTCAATAATACCACACAAAGATGCCTCCTAAATTATGCAATCGATTCACCAGCATGTCGCTAGCCTGGCCGCTGAGGGACAAACTTCTGCAAAATTAATGAAGACTTTGCTGCAAGCGCGTCCTGTTCCACAATATTTATTCCAGCGCTTTATTTATTTACTGGCGTCTTATATATCTGAAATGGAGGACATCCTCAGAAGCTGGGACTTGCGTGTCTGTAACATACTTCAGGCAGTTTATATATTGTAGTTCCACGTATGAAATTGGTTTCTTCGATGCATCAGTCATGGAAATTTATGTTCGTACGAGTAGAGCTCAGCATGACAATAATTCTATTTTAATAAGGATTGATTAGTGCTTCTGAGCCTCGCAGCAGTAAATTATGCAAATAAACAATGATCAAAAATTGTGCCCCAACGAGAGCCCTCGAATCTCTTAGAAAATAAGAAGAAGAAATCCTCCGCCTAGAGGAAACGATTATTTACTGCAACAACAAAATAAAGACCATAGTGATATCAAATTGTGCATTACTAAAGCCTACTGATGGAACTACGGTGTGACGTAGACACTACGGCATGGGACTTGGGTATTACGGCATGGGACTTGGGTATTACGCCATGGGACTTGGGTATTACGGCACGGGAGTTGGGTATTACTGTATGGGACTTGGGTATCACGGTATGGGATTTGGGTATCAACCCAAGAATGGGCCAAACAGCTCGTATTCTGAATGTGCTTGCTTGTGAGTCAGTAATTGAGGCATGCATTAGAATTCACTCATGAAGGTATAGATACTAGATGTTTGGGTCATAAGACAAATACATGTGTTTCCCCGTTTTTCATTGGTAGCATATTTTAATATCGACTTTTTTTAACAATTAATGGGATTTCATAATTCATAACTTTATGGGATTTCATCTTGAACATGCAATAGTCAATGCAGCAACATTGCCTGAACTACACAATCTACGCCTCTATTGGACCAATTATCCAAGACTTAATTAGTTATTCATAAAGACTAGATTCACTTCTTTTATGAAAATGGACACCACGAACTGCTTTTCGCTCAAATAATTGCCGTAAAGCGTAAACAACTGCAGTTCGTCGTGTTCGTTTTGAGGGAACTGAAATACGAAGGGTAGAAACTTTTACAAGTTCCAGGGGCAAAACTAGAATTTATGGTATGGTATTTATGCTAAAGACTGAGAGTTTGCTTGCTATGAAAACTTCTAATCGAATAAAAATTTTCCCTGCATGAATAAAAGTGGTACATATTACCAACGCCACGCAGCTCGTAGATGCATGATGATTGTAACTAAAAGAGACGCTGTCGAAACCTTTACACGATTGAAATGGAACATGTCGTGTGAAGAATCTACTCAGAATAGTATCTTTCAGTGCATTAGGATTATTTAGTTTTGAAGTGACTTCATTTGTTCAAAATGATTATTAATATATCTAAACATAAAATACTTACATATATTTTGGTTTCCTTTTTCGTATTGAAAAAAAGTTGTTATTTTGTAATTTTACGTAGAAATGAATTTTCTCTACAAGAAGTATGAAATACAGTAAACTTTCCGTTTATCTTCTGTACATCTTTTACTTTCATTTTGAACCTGATTCAATTCTTGGAACGGAGAGACCTAACTCTGAAGATTTCTCGGTCACCACCGTGTTCTTTTTCTTCTCGTTTAATTTAGAAGCGAATTCCACTCTGTTTCATTGAAGCCGCTGTGAGGCTAAGACCAGAAAGTCTTTTTGTCGAAGAGTTGTTCATTTTCTTCCTTAGTTCAGCCTGATTTGTGGGTGTCATCGCAAGCTTTCGAAAACTCCAACTCCAAAAATTTCCCTTCAACAACAGGCCACTTTTTTCGATGTATTTTGAAACTCATCAAATACTTTGAGCAGACACTCTGTACTGCGATAACTTGGGAGATATTTTGGTCCACATTTCACTCATTTTACCCATTGTGCTTCCAACCTCTGGAATAGCCATCTCCGTAACTACGAAAGTTTCCATTTTTGTTTCCATGAGCAAACATTTGCATTGCCAGCACAACCACTTAGACGTAATGCGGAGCCAACGATCGCGCTGCTCAGGCTCAGCATCGATAGTGTTTCAAAAATGGATCACTATAAATTATCTAAAAATGAAAACTGGCAAAGTTTCGAGACGAGTAATGGTAATAAAATCCCGATAAAATTACCCTCTTGAGATTTGGGGTAATTTATGCCAGCAGTAGTTTCACCCAGCGTGAGTAGAATATGTTGTGCTTTTTGTTGACAAGGTAAAAAATTAACATAATAAAAAGTGACTTCCAACTTTTGTTTGGTTCCTGAATTCGTTCACTCATATTTATTTAGTTTTCAACATTTTCTAAGTACAATGTTTTCACAGACGTTGCTGTTTTCATTGATACTTTTTCATTTGCCCTTTGTTAGTTATTCTCCCCCACGGAATTTTTATCTGAGATTTCAGGTACTGAAGGTAGATTAATGAGTCTAAATTCAAACATTTTTATCTAAAACAGACAGAAGGCTTTAACAAAAGAAAAATGTTTGAGCATTTGAAACTGAAAGTTCGTGTTAAAAAAGAAATATTACATGTACTAATACAAGTGGTTACCATCGCTAAATTTTGAAAATTCTTTTCTTGTAAATGAATAATGGGAAACATGAAACATGTATTGCATTTTTATCTTATTACACATTTAATTAGTTTCTGAGTAAACTTCAGAGTTGCATTCCACACGACACATGCAGAGCAGATACATCATTAGTCAAGGCAAATGTGCTTCGTGAAAACTGGAGGACCGTCGCTGCATTTTTATTTCAGGCAGAAAAACACGCCTTGTTTAGGAGGAACACTTAAATCGCTAATCATATCAAACAGGGCAAGAAAACAGTCTAGCTCTGTAAACAACGAACAGAGGATGAGCCAAAAAATTCATATAAAGGATAGTGACTTACTAAGTAAACATCAAAATCAAAGACAAAATTCGGTATTCCATGCAAACAACTATGCATTTTAGCAACAAACATAGCAATCAATCGCGGTCAGAACTGTTAAGTTTACTTTCAATGGTACCATTTAATTACGTGCTGCTCGACAGTTCTTGAGGGTAGCTAATGAATTCTGTTGTCTCGTCAGTTTTTTCCCCTTTAGTTTATTCTGCAAATGACGGTACTGGTAGTGCTATGGTGGACCACCAATGGCCTTTCTAGTCGAGGTTAAAATTAAATTTTAAGAGATTCTTCATGTAAATTAATATTTATTAACATTACTAAGGCTACGCAGTAATTTTTCAATGACGAAATATTGCTTATTTTTAAAAATTATTTTCGTGAAAATCTGATTGTACGACCGCGTAGTTTTTACGCAGCTAATACGTCTACGTCGGGCAAGATATTATATAACGCAGCTGTACATTCCCTAAATAATTTTGATTTAACTGCTAAAAAATAGAACTGAACCTTCAAATTCGATTGACGAACACAAATGAGACAAAATAAAAAAATTTCCTCAACGAAAGTCTCACAGCAACGCAGAAATGTGCCAGTTCTCTAGGGAAGAAGATGACAAAACTCGGAGTTCATAACTTTTTCACATCCGCTTAAGAACTTGTAGCCGATCTGAGAAGACTTCTTATCGGCTTCCGATAATTTACAAAGATCTTTTGAATCTTGCTCAGGAGTGACAGAGCTTTATCTACGACACATGTTTCAGGTCGTGGGAGTCGCCTTTTTTCCCGCCGGTCGAAACTTTGCTACAGTTTACGATGGGTCGTTTTTCTCTCTGAAATCGATTGACAGCATGCCAATACTCTTTTCGAGTTGGAAAAAATAACAGTATTCATTGACTTAAAGTATATACTATCACATAGCTCTAAACGTGGCAGCATCCACTATCCATGCAACTCAAATTCACCCTCGAATACCTGATTTTACTCAGCACAATAGCTGCTAAATAATATAACAACGGTATTTACTGTTTTATTTAAATGAGATGACTATGAGGATTGATTTTTTAAATTTCCTCCCCAGGAAATATATATATATATATATATATATATATATATATATATATATATATATATATATATATATATATATATATATATATATATATATATATATATATATATATATATATATATATATATATATATATATATATATATATATAAAGTATTCATTTAAAACATAATAATCCGTCATAAATCTTTAATACATTCAAGTGTATAATTATTCCAAATTATTCAAATTTAAATCGTGGAATTTGCACGGGAACTGTCAAGTCGTTCATATTACTGAAGCTAACATTTTCGTGTTGCGAATGCTATGTTCCGGTACAAAGCCTTAAGTTGTACAAGTGTATGAGTAAAACTCCTTGTTTGTCAATTGGACAAATATGCACCAATAGAGGTGAAATATATGTATACGAGTGGGCCCACACGTGAAAATTCACGTGTTTTTCACTGAATTTTTTGGTTTGATTTGCCAGTGGACGCGAGCTTTGCGCAGGAGTTTCCACATTGAAGGATGTGCCTTTGGTATCCACAATACAATGCTTACAATCCTTTCGAATTTCCTCCTATCTAAATATTTAAGAGCGTGACAGAGAGACGGACCAAGCAAGCAAGACAGCAAGCAAGCAAGCAACAAACTGTGTATTATTATTAAGTGGAATTTTCAAGTTATCCTTTTCATTTATCAAAATATGTTTTCATGAGTCATCGCAAATTTCATCACTAAATTGTTTGCTGTAAATGAGTACATATAGTGACTCAATTTTCATTCTGCTTATATTAGATACATAAAAATGTTTCTGTGTATTCTCTGTGTTTCTTAAGCTGTGGTCTATGTGATCTCAGAAAAAACACTACGAATAACATAGTTCACATAGATATCAATCATCAAGTCAAAAAATAAAGGCACACTGCCACTGCCCCTCCCTTTCAATGGAATTATCTTCCCTGATTTAAACTCTCATAACCTGTATTGGCAGCTTGCACTAAGTCGATTTCGTAACATCAATTTCAACTCATCAAGTCTTTAAAATTGCCGTCTGCTCTTTAATGCTTGGAAAATTTGCTACGCGTGAACTAAATTGCAATTACTGAGAACCTCGGCCTCAATCTGTAGCAGGCGAGTTTGTGCAGCCTATATAAGACAATTTCTACAGCCTGTCTTCTACATCAGCACGCAGAAAACTCGATTTAATCATCTGTGCAATGAAAAACCGGACAAATATATTGCTTACCATGGTATTTCCAAACATTACCCTTAACACTTAATAGTGCAAAAAGTTTTATGCGTATCGTGAGAATCTCGAATTATCATTCATGGTCAACATCAATAGTGACAGTTAAATAATTTACTCCCGTCAAGTGGCATTTATGATACTCCTATGAGCTTGCTTACCATTTGCCCCTACTCCTGAAACCTTCATTGAAGTTTTGTACCTGCTCATAGTTAGTAGCCAAGAATCAAGGTTTTTACTAAGAGAACCGTGAGACATAAATTGTTTTTGACATACACAAATAGTACCTGAATATTTGTTCACTTTGGAAACCGCAAAAAAATGAACCATTAGGAGCATATGAGGTCAATCTTCTAATGCTCATTTTTACCTAGTGTAGTATGTTCTCGTAAGTTTGAGTAACATTTTGGCCCAATACCAAGGTATTTACACAGATTCATCTAATGGAAAACGACCCATGACGTTTCGCTAACTAAAAGGTCAATTTTCAAATGCTCGTATTCAGCCAGTAAATGATGATCTGTGAAGTTTCAGTAACATTTTTGGTTAATTTCCAAATATTCATACTCACCTCGGGAGCTTCAAAACATGAACCATGGCTGACATTCACGGGTAATAAACGAGTGCGTTTTGGGTTCACGAGACCTGACATATTTTGTGGTGTACGCCACAGATCGTCTCTTTGCACCAAAGTGCAGACTCGAGCTCACATTTGTTTTGGGAGAGCTGCCTCTTATGTTATCTAGAGACAGTCTCGAGCGTCGGGCCAGCTGGTCTTTCAACGTAATAACCAAAAACTTTGCTTGCCAAGTTATTTCATTTGGCCGAGAAACCACGTAAACAACGTGTCTTGCCCTAAGCTAGCAGCAACGGGGACAAGTTTTGGAGCATGTTAGGTCACCTGTGTGAGTTGTTTGTTCATATGCTGTGTGCTGCATCGTGCTCATCTCATGACACAACTTCCAACATTAACTTCAAACTTCATGTTCTGGGGTTACGTAAATTTCAGCACATTTAAATTTACGCCTGACTATGAACAAGAGGATGCGGAGGTTCCTTCATTATTTGGTCTTCACGAGTTGTGGCAGTCATGAAGCCATCCCTTGACAGAAGCACGTTGAATTGATGATCTAAAACACATCAGTTATTGGATCCACGACGATGTCCGTTGACACGGTCGAGCTCATGAGATGAAGACTTTTGAAACAAAGGCATGCTATTTATTGGATCCATGATGGTGTTTATACAAGTGAGTTATTGAAGTTAAACTACTATAGTAGAGACATCATAGTTATCAGGTTAATAAAGTTGTCCATTAACTTCTTTCTAGATTAAACATTCTCAAAATTAAGACATCTTAGTTATTAGATCCGCTACAGTTTATGTCAAGACATCTTTGTTATTGAATGCAGAACATTATCAATGAAGATACATTGTTGTTGGAAACTGGACCCTTTATTTTAAGACATATGAGTTAAATAATTCAACTTTTACAGTTTTGATAAGTTATTTCTTAATTTGATTGGTAGACAATTTCTGTTTTTGTTGAGCCTATTACACTTTTTAAGTTTCTCTTTAAATATTATGGAGTATAAGTAGTTCTACGCAATAAAATTATTTGAAACTGTCATATCTTTAAGATTTAAATTAGTGGACGTAATGTGTGATTATATTAAAAGTTTAAGTGTTTTTCAAAGAGATTTGAGTATGTGAAGTTGGTAACTCATAAGAGTATAGATATCATAGTTAAAAAAATTGATATACAGATTTAAAAGCACCTTACTTCATCTTTTCATTACTCGAAATATGGTTATGGAGAGGAAATGCTCATTGCACTTCATTTTGATAATTATCAGTCGTTTTGTTTATCCCCAAAAAATTGTATGTATACGCTTTTAATGCATTATAATACGAATTTTTCAGAAATTTATTTCCAAGTCTTAGCATTTTGTAAAACGGTCATGTTTTGAGATAGAAACTACATTTGTGCCATCGTCTCTTGCTGTTATTCCAACGAGAGGCCGTAACAAGGGCGTTTCGTGTGCTAGTTATAGTTGACGACTTTCTTCACATCAGTTGGCACCTAGAAAACGAGATCTCATGTCCTAATCACGTGTCGTAATCACGTCTCGTTATCACGTGTCGTAGTCACTTGTCGTAATCACGTGTCGTAATCATGTCTCGTTATCACGTGTCGTAATCACGTCTCGTTATCACGTGTCGTAATCACGTGCCGTAATCTCATTCCGTTATCCCGTACCTTAATTTAGTCTTATAATAACGTGTCATAATCACATGTTGTAATCTCATGCCGTAATCACATGTCGTAATCACCGATGTTACTTTACACTTCTGACGACAGCAGTTTTACTTTTTGCCTAAAAATAATATTCAGGTGAGTGACAGTCGTCAATTTTTTAGAACTCACACCCTGCTTTTGTTAGAATTAAATTTTTTTCCATATCGACACTAATTCATCCAATTTGATGACATAGATTAAATTGAGTTTTTGTTATGTCAAACAAGTTTTCAAAGTGTTAAAAAAATATGTAGCGATTATTTGAGGCCATTTACAGTTTCCATGTGCCTTCTAAAAAACGTTTCGAAGGCCATTCAAGAACTGATTTATACACAATCTATACACAATTTTCAAAATTCGTTACTTAAATTTAAACCTGGTTTAGTCTACTTTTACTTTCCAGTTTAATTTTGGACTTTGATTTTCTTTTGTTGTTTTTAAAACAACATAGTCAGTATGAAGAAAATAAATGTCCTGTTCAAAAAATTTGACTAAAGATTTTTTCCGATATAGAATTTAATTTCTTGTGTGTATACATTATTTTGAAATTGTGTACTAGTGTGTACGTCAGATATACAGTGTTGTTTACTAATACATTGAGCTTCAACCAACCCTAATCTCTCGCACAACACGGCAGGGGAAGAATGATATATGCTCTCCTTTTGAAAGTCTGAAATCGAGAGACAAACTCACCAAAATCAAAGGAAAGGTTTTACTGGGAGCTCAATTCAGTATACCTGTTGGATGTAGCACTGGAGAAGAATACACTCGTTCATATATTGCTATGAGTCTCAAGCGAAGATCACAGAGCATATGACGAAAGGGAATTGCTGAGTGACATGACCTACCCTCCGTTAAGGCTTTCAGAGCCCCAGGCTGCGTGCACGAGAGCGTGAAACTTGTTCCCTTTTGTGTACCCTCGGTATGATGTCCCTCGCCTGCGAGATTCCATTTGTCATCCGCTCGAGGCAAACATTAGAAAGACTTCTGTGAATGGCGGCCATACCCGCTGTTCTTTTGGTAGACCATGCTTGCCCTTGCTCAGGACTGCGACTAATGAGAAGCGTTTGCTGGGACCTCCAAAAAGACCTTCCAAAGCAAACACCGTCAACGTGAATGTCAAGCGACGGTCAAAGTGCGAGGTAATTATCAGACGGTAAATAAAGAGGTCGCGTACTCTACTCCGTCAAAGGCTGCTTTACGAAGCTTCAATTCTTTCGAAAAATTGTGACGAGATTTCGATTTTTGCGAAACTGGGGAGGCTCTCATAGTTCGTAGGTTCATAATCATTGAAATATGTGAACAGAATTGAGCTTGTCATTATTATGATTGTACTACCTTTTACTAGTATTACTTTTTTAATAGTAACTTTTTCATTCATTTTCGGAGTATGAAGCAAACGACTAATTACTTATAATGTTGCAATGATTTTTCACAGTAAGAACTAAACTTTGGAGTTCAACATCTTTTTTGTTCATTTGTTAAACTTATGGGTCACCTATAACACGTATATGTATGGTTTAAACTAATGGAAAACTTTAGTTCTCAAGCGTTTTACATTAGAAATGGTGATACTACAGGATTACTGAAAAAATTGGGGAAAAACCGGACTACGCAAATGCCCACCATAATGCTGACCATCGAGTTACAATGCCCACCATAATGCTGACCATTGAGTCAATGCCCACCACAATGCTGACTATCGAGTCAATGCCCACCACAATGCTGACCATTGAGTCAATGCCCACCACAATGCTGACCATCGAGTCAATGCCCACCACAATGCTGACTATCGAGTCAATGCCCACCACAATGCTGACTATCGAGTCAATGCCCACCACAATGCTGACTATCGAGTCAAAATGCTCACCTAAATACAATGCTGACTATTGAGTCACGGTCCGTCTTTACTGCTAGACTAACGTAAACTTGCATTCGTTTTCGAAAATTACTGCAGTGTATTCCGTAATAAACACGAAACACCAATAATGCAACAAAGTTAACATAAGTAGAGGATCAGTCAACACAGAGTCGATACGATGTAGACTTCCAGTATACTTAACATCTCTTGTTTCCAGCACCTATTGTTTCCAGCACTTATTGCTTCCAGCACCTCATGTTTCCAGTACCTCATGTTTCCAGCATCTCATGTTTCCAGCACCTATTGTTTCCAGCATCTCATGTTTCAAGCACCTCTTGCTTTCAGCATCTCATGTTTCCAACACCTCATGTTTCCAGCACCTCATCTTTCCAGCACCTCATGTTTCCAACACCTCATATTTCCAGCACCTCATGTTTCCAGCACCTCATCTTTCCAGCACCTCATGTTTCCAACACTTCATATTTCCAGCACCTCATGTTTCCAGCACCTCTTGCTTCTAGTACCTATTATTTCCAGCATCTCATGTTTCCAGCAACTCATATTTCTAGCACCTCATGTTTCCAGCACCTCTTGCTTCTAGCTCTTCTTGCTTTCAGCATCTCATGTTTCCAGCAAGATCAGCCCCTCTGGTATTCATGTGATCGACATTTTAAATAATATTAAGCATTGCACCACTGCAACCGGTGTGCTGCTATACTTCTTTTTCTTTTACTGTTTTTTTACCACAATGGCTGTAAATACCGTTCGTTGAGAGTACATATTTTAGAAGAAACTTTTGCTTCCAATTGAGACTGGGTGCAGAAGTGATATTAGTTTTTATTATTTTTGAAATTAGATTGATGTATAGTTTATTCGAGGCTTATTTCATTTATATTTCGGGAATAGTAGTATTTTCTGTATTCGCAGGACAGTAGAAGATCGATTACTAACTTCAAAGTTCTAGTTAACAAGGAAATGAATTTTACGTTCTAAGTGTATTCAGAAGTACGAATCTGTTATACTGTACGAGGCATTTTATATGTAGTAAACTATTGCTTATTGACTCCATTAGCAACACGCAGCTTTCTGAAGATCATTTATTGAGCCCTGGCTTTTAGAACATAATTTGCAGCAAATACTGACCATTTAAATGACATAATTAATAAGAAAAATAATTATTTAACTATTTACACAAAGTTACAATGTTTACTTTACAGTATACTTATCTTCTAATCTAGATTTTTAGCAAATTGATATAACTGTGTTGTTCAACATGACAGTCTAAAAGCTTCGTCTCATAGTTGTGAGTCCTCTAAGGCTTCTGGTGTCTCCTTCAGAGAAGTTTTAACGACTTTGTGATTGGAGAAATTAAATTGGGCGTAAAATTTATCCTAAGGATATCATGGCCAAGTCTTAATCGAAGACAAATACCATCGCCATTGTCATCGAACTTTGTGCGTCGGATAAAAGACGCCGGGGCTGCTACCTTAAGATAGAGGAGCAGCAGCAAAGGGACTCAAGATTTTCTTCCTCGTAAGCGTCACTAAGATTTTTATAAATAAAATCATTACTAGAAGCTTCCCATTATATTTTATCATCAGAATCTGCTTTTCTATACTTTCAAAATCACATCGATGCTGTTGGGATGCGTCACTGAAATAGGTGTTACATTCGAGAAACATTTCAAGTTCATCTTAAAGCAAGACATAACAACTTGTTGGGCAATCTAATGGGGCTTTGCTGCATTCTAATGTGGCTTTGTTGCATTGACTGCTGTGTGCAGCATTCAATGGCAGCTGCGAATTGTTCTAATACCAGTATATTCAAGAAGTACTAATGATTTTAAATGCATTTCATGCGAAATGAATTTCTCCAGATTCAGTTTGGAATGTTAAATGAGTTTCCTCATTAATTGTTTTTTTAATATCATTGATCATTCAGTTCTTTATATTAAGTTTTCTGTAAATTAAATAATAACGTAACTATTGCCCTGATTTATAGACTGTAGTGCCTAAACGAAAGTCTATATAAGCGATTTTTCTGATTTAGAATATTTAGAATGTGTGGTCCAAAGCAAAAAATGACTATTTGTGGCTGGATTGTTGTCTACAATTTTAAATTATAATTAGAGGGAAAATGTAATAGAAGAAGTGGTAATCAAAAAACAAATGTTGAGGGCATAGAAGTATATAAGAATCATAATGTTACTCTAATGTAAAATGTGGTCTTATCATAAGGAGGTACATTTTGGTTCATGTTTTCATGTTCAGGACCTTTTGATCTTTTACTTCTATTATACATACATGTTATCAACGACTCATACATGTCATACATGTCATCTACGACTTAAAACCCCTGCTTACGTTTCCAGCTTTTGCTTGTAGTTTCAGAGGCATTCGTTATTATTTCTACGTGATATATAATTGCAATATGAGTTATTTTTCCTACTGGCTATATTGAATATTTTGAGACATTGATTGTGCTTCCAAACCATTTCATGTGAAATTTTATTGAGGCGTTGCAACATTCGTAAGTGATCTTAAATGATACTTCCTTTAAATTTGAATAGTATTACTAGACGATTTATTTTGATATATGATTGAAATAGTGGCCGTCTTCTTTCCATTGCATTATAAATGTTTCACTGATTCTCTACTGTCATCAGATTTGCTTTATTAACTTGCCATGACTATAACTTACTCTCGTAGGACTTTTTTTTTCCATTCTCTTTGAGTTCACTCTACAATCTGGTAGTCATCATTTCCACAACCTTTTCTTAACAAGATATTATGTGTTTTCTATTCATGATATTAATGACAAACTTTTCATGCCACAAGTTTTGGACTCAGAAGCCACTTCTAGCCTAGCCGTGCTGTACAAAAGCTAGGAGCTGAGGAGCGAGCGAGGTTTTGCTTTGATTTGGAGGGCCTAGAATTTAAAGGGTTTTTAGAATTCCGTTTCCAGTATCAACACAGACTTTGCTGAAAACTCGTACTTGAGTTCTGGTAGCAGTAGAGCTAAGCTCTGAAACGAATAATGAGTTGCTTTGCCTGACTTGTGTTCTAAAGTAATGTATATTATTATCCATGGACGTTCAGATAATAATTTGGAGAGATAATTTAATGGTTTATTATTTTATGCTTGATAATTTAGATTCTAATACGCTTCATGGTTAATTTTAAACATCGTATTTCATGATCCACGGTCTTTGTAAGATTTTTCTTTTGCTAATTTCCGGCAGCATATGACTGGGAGCTTGATCAACTAGCAGTGATGTGGTATAAATTCATCGATACAGGTATTCTGAATTAAGATATATTTAAAAACCCTGCATTAATTTTTAAAACGTACATTCTGAAAAGTCTCAGTCATATGTTATGGTCTATGGCTGGGTAAAATGTGGGATTTTTTGTGATCCCGGATACAAATTTTAATTAACATTAGGTTTCATCATTCCTTGTTCCTTCGTGTAATATACTTCCTTCTTTAATTAACCCAATCAGACTTTTCCCCAAAAAGGTCAATGAAGTATTTTTAATGTGCTTTGATGTTGGGTTTTCGTTCAACAAATTTTGATTGATCGTTGATGGCAAGTTTGGTGTCACTTGCATTCAACTATCCATTGTTTTTATTTAACTCTACGGATTATGAAACCAGTATTTAACTTACTTTTTATATTTTTCCCGTCATCCTCCATTACTTAGTTAGCAGTTCCTGACATTGACTCGTTGATGTAAATTCTCCGTTTGCATACAAGTAGCTAGAATTTTGTTTTTATCTCTTACGTTGAAAAATTTGAAGATATGTTTCCCTTTCATTTCGTAATTTTGGTGACCTTCACATTCTCTGCAACGTGGGAGGCTTGTAAACGTAGAGCCAGAATAATAAATGACGAAGATATGAGTCCCATTCGAGACTGTCTCTTTAATAAGTTGGAGCGCTTGTTTTTTCACTGTCGACGAGAAAGTGAGATATTCTGGGAGATATTCTAAGAACCGTTATTCCTGTGATGGTCTCATCGGGCTAAAAAGATTATTTCTCAAAGGCGTCTAGGCTTCTCTAGGATGTGAGAGCTTTTTTCTGACGCTAGCCTTGGAATCTAAGAGCTGAACTGCTTTATTCATGATGGCATTTGACTGAAATTTCCAAGATAAGGAAAGTTCTTAGCCTCTCAATTTAAGTAATCATTCGAGAAGATTAGCTTTCAGATGCCTACTAATCGAGATGAGTTTCAAATGGATTGTGAGTCTGCAAATTTTTGTTAGGTAACTCTTTTATAGTCAGAATATGTTAAGGAAATGTATTACTCTCTGTCATGGGACAGGAGAAGAACAAATGTACACTTTTCTAATTATTCCCTGGAACATTACAACTCCCTAACAAGAAAAACCCTTTACATTATTGATATTAAAGACATAATGTTGAGATGTCCCACAAACGCAGTTCTAAGATATAATGAGATCCTCAATTCATTCTTTTTGTTGTTTGCCGAGGTAATGTGCTACATTCATGACTACATTACTTCAATTTATTTTATAATAAATATCTTCAATATGTAAACAAATTTATTATATTATTACGTACAGTGAACACCACATGTAATAAGATGGCGTAACTCTCAGGTGCAGTGAGATTAAAATTTCCTTGCACTGCCTCAGGGTAACCGGTAATACAGGATGAGGCAACATAACTTCCTTTTTTTAAAACAAAACGTATTTAAAAAAAGGAAGTTATGTTGCGGCACATTGTACTAAGTATCCATATTTTGTTTTGTTACTTTTATATCATCGTACATCAAGAAAATACGAAATTCACTGTTTAACTGCAGAAGATGATACTTCAAGAGTCAAATGTCATTGGCTCGAATTTTAAGAAAAACGTTGCTTTCTGGTACTGAGGCGTTTAGGTTTCAAGCTTAAATTTAGCACGTGCTGGGGACAGCAGTGAAAAGACTGTAAACTGTCCTCCTCTACAACAAAATTACTCTCCATTTACAATGAACCCTTCCATAATGAAGGCAAAACACTAGGGAATGCGTTTTCTTTCTCCAACTCTGAATATTTTCCAATGTTATGACATTTTAAATGAAAAGTGGAGTGTTATTGCTTCAAAAATTCATGAGTGGATCAACTCTTTTCAAATTTTTTAATATGAATCCACTCGTGTATGTCTTTGCAGCAAAAATTAAAATTTGGGAAAATACCTAATTTTGAGTAGCATACTTTGGTGTCATATATTAATAAACAACACAATATTCACTCCAGTCAAATTTTATAATAAAAATCCTACCATGCAGAATTCTGAAGCACTGTAACAAAATTTTGAATAATTTAGTGATAGTCGTCACACTTCAGTTTATTGAGAATATTCGCGTATGGTAGCAAATTTTAGTTTAATGTAGAAGTATGTTCAAAGTTACGTCCTCTTATTTTGTTTCTGTTATATTTCAGGCTTATAAATTGGTGCTTTTTTAACCTTATAAACGTTAACATGTTAGAAAGGTTTAATTTTTCATAGAGCATAAAAAAATCTAGATAGATTATAAATTGTGTTTTGCCTAAAACTAAATAGAATTTTATGTGAATTAATGTTGCTCTTCAGATTATTCTTCTTCCGAGGAATTTAGATGTATACGAGTATATACGTATGTATATATGTGCATATGTGTATGTGTGTGTATGTACATACATGTGATATGTGCATGTATGTATGCATGTGTGCGTATGTGTGCAAGTATGTATGTATATGTATGTATGTGTATGTGTATGTATATATCTGTGTGTATATATATATATATATATTTATATATGTGCATGTATGTGTATGTATATGTATGTATATATATATG
>VCRD01003619.1:27445-46021 GCA_006783055.1 Trinorchestia longiramus
AGAGAGAGAGAGAGAGAGAGAGATAGATAGATAGATAAAAAACTATTCTAATCAGAATTAACTTTCACGAGTTTATAGATTGAGTGTAAATGTGATTGTTTTATACAAGCAATTTACGTTTTCATACATAAGAAAAAAAATAAGATATATATTGAAATGAATGAATAAATAAAAGAAGTGTACATACGATTGTAAATAAAGGGTCAATAAATTAGGTAAAGCAATATGTCAACTTGAGAGACGTTTCAAGTTTCTTTGTTGCATTATTCTGGTTTTCCTTCACGGGACGCTTTTCAAGTGTCCAGCAATTACTTGAAGGGGAATTCAAGAAAGCCTCCCTGATGAACAATTTAAATTTCAATGATGAACTTTGAGCACATTACACTTGCAAGCTTTTTTTGAATATCATATCTGCTTTGTCTGGCTTTTATATATATAGTAAAAACGTGAATCATGATAACAATACATATATGAATTAATGAATGAAGGTGCATAAGCAACGTCAGTGATACTAAGACAATGAGTATACTGTTCAATATTCTTCACATTGCAAACAGCTTTAAACAATAAATAAATTCAGCAATTGCTCAGCAAAATCCTTTAAAAATAAAACAAATATTTAGTTCCCTATTTATATTCGTTGACCGATAACAGTAGGTTGTATGTGTATATAAAATTTTGTATGGTGAAGAGAATGGTCTTTTTGTTAAGGTAGAGATGGTGTTGCGTGCTGAAAGCCTCTACAGTACGCGCTAGAATACCGACCATCTGCAGTATGTTGCTCTTTACAAGCGTCCTGCACGCACTCTTATCGCTCGTTACTATTGTGTGGTTCTGTACCTCGTGGCAGAGGCTCTCCATCACTACCGTGATGATGAATAGCAAAAACCTTCTAAGGTACTGTGTGTTCCAAGTGATCCAGCACCGTGAAAGTGCAGCACTCCGGAATAGAAATTCTAGTGAACGTAAATGACTGCACATGACATTGTAAATTTGATATACTCATATTATACAGTACTATAATTTATTGTCAGTTGTTAAAAAATATGAAAAGTGATTAATGCAGAGAGCCCGTAGTGTCTACTAAACTCCTCAGTATTACAGTCATGCCAATAAAAGACAAGAATATAATATGTATCACTCAACCTGCACAATCCAAGTGCTAAAATACAATCAAACACATTTTCTTCAACTTTGCTAAGTGCAATTGCAAGTACTTCACTCTCACTTTTAGAACTTAAAGCATTGAGTGAAATAAAGCTCTAATCAAACTATTAAATGTAAACGGGCGGCTTTGATTGCTATTCTCATAAGTTTAACTGAAAATTTTGCAAGAATAAAAGCGGGGTCCAGTGCAGTTGATCCTTAATTTCAATGCACGATTTCAATTTTACCAATTATCACTCCTGTAATCATGGAACACAGCAGTAAGTTTTATTCTTTTCGCTGTATTTCACTTCCGAGACCATCAATCGTTTTCCAGAAGCCCGAGCGGTCGGAATGAGTAATGTCAATCCGATGCCTTAAATGGCCTCTGAAGTCACGTGATGGACTACGTTACTTCCGTTACCTTTTAATACCTAAAAATTATTCGCATGCGCTCTTTATTTTCTTCGTATTTTTTAAACCAATTGAAAATCTCGTTTAAATGTTGCATTAAATAGGAAAATAAAAGATCAAATGTCAAACGTATTGAAATCAATGCCTTCCATGAAAAAAGTCATAGAGCTTGTGGCATTTTAAAACAATTGAATTAGACTTCCAAATACTCTATTACTCAAGTGAAAGCTCTATTTGTCAGTAATAATAATATCTAATAACTATGATATTGTAGTAAGATTGACTAAATTTGCTTAGGAACATTATGATGAACATATGCTTAATTTCATGCTATCTGAGGTACTACATTGTCTACTATCGATCGTTGCGTCTGTAGCAGCTGGTTTAAATTCAAGGCTACATTAATTAGACTGTTCTTACATTCAGTAGAGCATATTGTGTCATTTAGATGGACAAAAATTCTCAAAAATTTTATATTCCTAGAACTCTAGGATCTCTTCATTTAGCGTAGCTTGTGGACGACATGTATTTTCCAGTCACTATACACTATACATTGGTGCATCTAAAATTATGTCAATAGAAATATTTTAATACTTGCTATTGGAAAATCTTGCAGTAATTATTTATTCAGAATAATGACAGAAAAAATTAATACAATTGATAGGCATAGGGCTTCAGTGACATAAAATAATAGCTCGAATCTCGTTGGAAAAAGAAGAGGCAAACAAGTGCTTTGTAATATACTGCGGTTGTCTGGGAACTAGAGGCATTACAATAATTGGAAAGCCTAGTGCAACGATTTTTCTTATCTAACTAAACATGTAACTGTGAAAGACAGAATTACTTCCTGTGTTTGCAATGTGTCAATGAAGTGAGCTAGCTTCAAACCATTGCTTGTTCTCTCAGTTGTCTGCTGGCGGTTATTTGAGGCTTCAAAATCCTTTATGCTGGTGACAGCTGCCAGGCAATGGCAACGCTAACGAGTTGCTTCTATTAAGTTCAGTGATAGCGTTGCTGGCGACCTGCAAAGAGTCAGCTTACATTGGAATAAGAAATGTGTGTACTGTGCAAATTGCCTTTTCCCCCCAGATCAAGAGGGTCGCTGATTACACCAAAATTTATTCAGAACAAAGAAGTTCTTAGTTCCTGCAGACGTTTTTTACACTCCATGTTACGGTGTCTGCACGACATAAAGAGCTACGTAAGCAGAAAATTGGTTTTGATATGGAGGGACAAGGAGTGTCATAATTGACGGTGGGGCACAGGTTAATTAATTTTCACAAAGACACGATGAACACACTAGGCTTAAATGAATTTTAGAACATGAAAAGCTAAAATAATACAAGTGTGATTTTTGAGCTTTGGTGGTGAGCAGTTAGTGAATATTAGATTAAGGTTTTATATCTATTATTGCATAATTTTTAATTATGGTTTTATACTTTATTAAATTGTCGTAAGAAAAGTACAGAATGTTAAAAACTATTATTTTTTATGTCATTGCTAGATGACTGCATATATGTTACTAGTTCTTAATTTTAAATTATTGTATAACACTAAGCTTTTGTACTAAATTGATTAAAAATAGTAAATCAAAAATTAAAAATGAACTTTCTTAGATTAGAATTAGGATAAAGGCCTATTATATTGTACCCATAGTATAGCATGTATGAAATTACCCGAGGACTTTACATGGATAAGTAAACAAAAACTTCTAATTCATGCATGCTCATGAGAAAATGAATATAATTCCATGCTTAAATTGTCCTTCCAGTGCACTCATAAATACCACAGAAATCCCAAATCATTGAACCCTTTTAATACTTTTATTTATTTTTTATTATTGACTTGGAAATGAAATTAATTGGGAAATACAGTCGTTTTGTGCGCCAGAATTTGATAGAGTGCAGTGGAATGGAACTTAGTAGGGTTTGTTTGGGAAAATATTCAGAAAAATATATCAACATAATACTGACTTGAACATGGCACAAAAAGTTCAGAGGCAATTCAAAAAGTTCCCACTCAAGCTGACTCGTTTATTGCTAAGAATATATTTTTTCTGGATAAACTGATAATTTTGGTGGTAGAAAAAACTGTAGGTATCATACTAATATGTAAAGATTCAGAACCTTGCCTTTTTTTGATAAAAGATGGCCAGTGATAAAAATTATAAACGACAAACTAACATCAATACTGGTAACCAAATATTCATTAATATGCCAGCGATTTTTGTACATGTTGCCTCATTGAAGAATAACTACTGATTGATTCTGAGTAGAAAGTTCTTTTATTTTTATTATTACCAAAATTTTGGTGCGTGCTGTTTCCTTTAGTTGGTAATGAGACAACGTTTAACTCTGATTCTTATTAAGCATTTTGTTTCCATATCATTCGAGATCAAATGTTTCTTCGTATTAAAAATCACGCCTAAGATTTTTAAATGTATTGTCTGATGATTCAACGTATAACTTTTCCTAGTTTTTGGAGCACCTTGGCCGCATAGGGCACTACAGTTTTAAGTCACACGTATTCGTATTACTGAGGTGGTTTATGTATTTAACGTTTTGCTTTATTTCAGTCCCCTGAGTACCAAAAGCTTCTAAAAGATATTATTTTTCACCGTTCGAGAGTTCTCAATTTCAAAATAGAGGTGCAGGCGGTGAGTTTATCAGCTTTGGAGTTTAGAGCTCGCTATCTCGACAGCGTTTGTCGGTCCGAGTGGCTCCGTCTGTATGGGCATTCCTTAGTAGCTTCTTGGCACGGAATGCTCGAGGCCTGGAGCTTGGACGCTCCTCCAACCCCTCCGATAAAGAACTAATGTTTACTTCTCCACTCAGAGAAGCTCGGGCGCTGCTGATAAAGAAGATATTGCCTCATCCAATGGGTGCGATGAGAGGCTCAGTGCGGTGCAAACTGTTCGTGGCAATCTAAAGTTATATCGAATTACCAGGACATGGAAAAACATGTGATTGTTTACTAGCAATACCAATGTATTGATTGGTACGGATTATTTTCTATAAATGCTAGTTTAATAATTCCGAGTGAATGTTTAGTTTGTTGATTTTACTAATGACTCCGACGTCAAGATCGATGTGGATAAAGAAGAGGAGTGGGACTAAAATATTCCCTTGGGCCATTTCTGATATTGCATGTGTCAAATCGCTGCCTTCATCATGGATCATCATTGGCTGAGTGCAACCACTGAACAAGTTTCGTATCCATGTAGTGAAGTTATTCTGTATATACACACACTTCCATCTGCGCCATTAGCCTTTCGTGGGGAACTTTGTCAAAGACTTTTTGAAAGTTTAGGTATTCCCTTTTCCCTTTATGAAAATAGGAGTGATATTTGCCTGCTTCCAATCCTCCGAAACAATCTCACTTTTGAGCAATCGACTGAAGATGTTTGCTAAGGGTTCGTTAATTACTTTGACTATTTCTTTGAGTATTCGGGAAACAACTCACTCGAGTCCCGTTAATTCATATGGGTTAGAAAACTGAGCTGTTTTTCTGCCTTTTCTGTTATGAATTATCTCCGGACTTAGAGTATGAGGTTGGTGAATTTTAGGTAAGTCTTTACAAGTGAACACAGAAGTAAAATATGTATTTAGAATTCTGGTTTTGCCTTTTTTGCCCGTTTGAGTTGAACCATCAGGGTCAATCAGAGGTTCAATAGTACCTCTCTTAAGTTGTGTGTAATAAACATATTTTTAGAAACTCTTCAAATTAGGTTGTTTCATGCTGTAACGGCAATTACTTTATTTTGAGTCATACGAGGGTTATTTTTTCAACCTCTGATGGACTATAAAAAAGGCAAAATTACTCATTAGCAATTCTTTCATTCATTTGCCTTGATCCCAACTTAATTTTATTTTCTAAAACTTAAACTATTCATCTGTCGTATAATACTGTAAATTCTGAATATTGTTTGAATCTGAAAGGATTTTTTAATATTTTAGTTATTGTTAAATAAAAAAACGTTTCTGCATGTGAGGCTGAAATAACAGAAAATGTATCACAATGTTTAAGATAGAAAATATCCATCATCTTACCTATTATATAACAAATAAAATGAAATAGAATAGTTCAATCATGCATAAACGAGCTGTTTTGTAAGACGAGACTATTACTTGCTACAAGAGAGATTCTCAGTTCTCTCGCTTTGAGACGTCAGTGTCTTGAAGGACAGTGTTATTCTCAGCGCCTCTCTCACCTCAGAACTTGTAAAGAGGTTTCAAATTAACGAAGCGTAGCATACACCTCAAATTACGAAGACAGTCTCACATTTCAGAATTATGAACAGAATATTGTCGATATTTGTGCCAGAGATTCATTTGCCTTATTTTATACACGCATGTAAAAGTCTGAGTACGTACTGATGTATTTCATCAATGACAACATAAAATAAATTAATCTCTTTACTCCCCATGCAGGCTCAAAAAATCTTCCCCATTCTACGACTAACAAATGAGCAGCGCTCTCATATGAAAAAAACGTTCTTGTTTATATTTACTTAGGGCAAGATCGACTTCATTGGAGTATTGAACAAAACATAAAAAGGGTAAACACTAAAACTAAATTCACTTGATGTATTAGAGCACCTATGTCAAACAAACCAATGAGCAAACGCAATGTCGAGTAAAGCATATATACTTCTGTTGTTATACGTTATTATCTCTGTATAATTCAGGTAAAAACAGAAGCTGGATCATTGTTTCGCTAATGAGCACCTGGGTAGAAGTGACGCTTTGAACACAATGTCACGACACTCCTCACCCGCCACTACGCAGCCGAGTGCTCCGATGCTTCACCGAGATTTTAAGGCCACAAAACTCTATGACTCAGGGAATTGCTTCCAATTTTTGGTTTGCTCTACGCGCTCCATGAGCCTCTGAGAGAGGAGGGGGGATGCTCACGACGGCTCTTATGACGGCAGGCGCATCAATATTCCGATCCTCTTTTGTTTCGTCGTCAACCCTCGAAAGTGCCGTACGGTCCCCTCCCCCTCGGCGGCTCGATATCCTTTGCTAGACAAACAAGCACTTCTGAGGGATTCAAATTACCTCCTCTTCGAGAAAGTTCTCCGGTTGCTCTTGTGTGCTCTTTGCTCAGCCGCAGCTCAAATTGCCTTGAATAAATTAGCAATCATCCTCGGTTTGTCGTCGAAGGCTTTTTATTGAAAGTTATACGCTCGACAAATGAGCACAGTATGAAACATGATTGCCTGCTTCTTACTGCTAGAAGGAAGCAGGTGTGTTACTTGGCCTTGTTGTTTTCTTTAAAGTTTTCTAGCAACTTCAAGCAAGAAAATTGTTGGGTCAATCATGATATTACGATGGTTGTTTTGTCAACCTTGAATATGCTACAAAATAACACAACTTTACATAGCGTAATAATTTTAATACCAAGAGTACTGCAGGGTTTAAATTATTTCTCTACATAATTTCCAAAACCATAATATAAATTTTGGATAAATTTCCAAAATTTAAACAGGGATCAATCCTCCAAACAAATGTGAGTTACGAACTTTAATCCATTTTCTGCAAGTAAGTAGACGGACGTGGTGCTACTGAAATACATCGCAAAATGAGCAAAATGTACGGTGACAACTTTATAAGAGAGAATATTGTATGGGAATGGTGTAGACAATTTAAAGAAGGGTGAACTGACTTCCATGAAGAAGGTGAGCTTTGGTCTACCCTTCTTTAAATTTTCTACACCACACCCGTACACTACCCTCACGCATAAAGTTGTCACCGTACACTTTGCTCATTTTGCAATATATTTCAGTAGCACTACGTCCTTTTATTTGCAGAAACTAGATTGAACATAATAGCGGCTTTAAATCTGGGTCTGCAGGTGTTTTTTTCGAACGACTACGAACAAATCAGTCGCTAGGAAATGAAAAGTCTAATTTTTAGCTCTCGACGGAGATACATTCCAATCGATAGATCAAAAGCCTTCATTCAAGCTTTTGCCCATTTTACAAAAAAATAGATGGATTTGATTGAAATAAGCTCTTAAATATCTGTATTCTTATATAACTGTAGAACAGAATAGAATAGAATAGAATTGATTAAGTCAATAGAAACGAGCTGTTTGGCCTATTCCTGGGTTGATACCCAAGTCACATGCCGTCTAAAGTTAGGGGATTAGATACAGATGTGAAAATGTAATTCAGAGGAGATTTGTGGGAATAAAAATTGAATATTAATATCTTACGCAGTGGTGTACTTAAAAATTAATTTATAACCCTAAAAAATTCATGCACATATTAGTACCACCTCCTCAAATAGGTAACCCAGAGCACAACACATTGAATTCGAGACTTATTAACTCAGCAGTCTGGGCTGCTGGAAGGAGGTGACACTGAGTTCTCAAGTCTCCTGATCTCACTGGTCAGCTATTCCTGGTTGCAAGCATGGCACGCTCGCAGTAACTGATGTCCTACACACCTACTAACTTGGCTAAAATCATAGCAGTTTGAATTAAATTTTGCATAAACTATATACCTCTGAGCAGTTCTTTAGCGCAGAAGGTATAGTTTTGATGCTAAATTTCTTATTAGAAAAGTGAGTTGATGTCATTTACAACGATCGTCTCTAAAATGTACTCAGGCTTTTATTACACATGCCATACTCATCACACTTGCCTTATATGAGCGATTCTAATGCATAATCCAGCTTGAAATGTACTCCAAATATAACTATTTGCTTGGCGTGGTAGTTGTGTTATCTTTAAGTTAGAAACTATTTTGAATAAAAAGAAACATGTTTCTATTGCCTGTAGTTAAACAACAGCATTACTTCTAATTGTGCTTTGTTGTAATTTTATAATCATGCCACAGTACATAAAGTTTTTCGATAAAATTTTGCAAATGAACGCCATTGAC
Source organism: Trinorchestia longiramus (assembly GCA_006783055.1). Lineage (NCBI taxonomy): Eukaryota > Metazoa > Arthropoda > Malacostraca > Amphipoda > Talitridae > Trinorchestia > Trinorchestia longiramus. The sequence goes on from VCRD01003619.1 coordinate 35,895, forward strand.
TGGCCTATATCTTTAAAAGGAGCCAAGCCCTAGAATACCTTGAAGTCACTGCGAATTAACTCTGTGGTGTTAAGTGGTCTTGGATTTTGTTCCGTCTCTACTGGAGTCCGAGTCAATTTTCTCGAGGTTCAGCTGGAAAGAAAAAGAACCGGTCTGCCCTGCTGAACTGTTGGAAGTCCGGTCAGCGCGACCTTTTGTCCACTAAATGAGCTTCGAAAATTGGACGGAAAATTCTTCAAAACTTCACGGGCACATCAAGAGGTGGTCATCACAAAAGTTGAGCATTTGGTGCTGGCTGAATGAGCGGCGAAATTCAATTTATCGCTTAAGCGTAACTCGTGGAACTTCAAGACAACTTTTAAGATGCACGTAATTAATATATTATATTAATCTTGGAGGAAAAGTGAGTCACATTTTGCTCCAGTCCTCCATTGTTATATTGTCACGTTAATATATCCTTTCCATTGAAATAAGCTTTCTTTCGTTTTAAAAACTTTTGTTAGAAGGCCGACTTTAAAGACATAGAATAAATGAAGCATTTTGGGTACACATAGGTATAACATAAAGAACCCACAAATATGAGCGCCTGTGAAACTTTTGCATGATACAAAATGTTATAACACGAACCCTGAGGCATAAAGCTCTTCAAAATTCCTCCCTCCGGCTGGTGCATCCTCTTTCGGGGCATTTAAGAGAAGGTGTCGCTGAAAAATGCAATATAAAAGACGTCGCGTTGGATGCTCGACCCTGTCACTTGTCTTGGTGAGCCTCCCATAAGTAAATGGGTGCCTTTATTGTGTTAGATCTCCTTACATAGGAAGGAATGCGATCCTTTCTAGGCAGGTTCCAAGAGGTCATTGAAGTATCATGTTGTATTTCTGGATTATCTTTAGGGGTGAATTCAAGGTTAACCAAAGAAGCAGACACGGTTGAGGCTTTTTTCAGCGTATGGTGTGTTGCTGCTGGATGATATTATCGTAACGACTGCAGATAATACAATTTCGTTAATATGATTTTGGGGGCTACCGAAATATTGGCTTTGGGTTACTATTATATTTAGGAAGCTTCCGAAGACTGATTTAGTGCAAATATGCTTTTCAAGGCGTTGAATATGTAGACTGTGCATATATTCTGTCACGAAATGTAGAAACATTACCGCTTGGCAGATTTTGTTCTTCAGATTGCGAAAATTTAGCTTTTGTACGAGCCCTTAGTTCTGACTCCTTGCATGCAGAAGCTTAATTTCAGTTGAAATGTAAGAAATAATTGAAACTTAAAAGTTTTTTGTCGGAAAGTTTTAAACTCTTTCTCCAGCACTTTCTTCAAGTATATTTTTTAACCCAGTTTCCTAATCACATTTTTATTTAAAGGCTAAGCACAGAAAACGATCTGTGCATTATAACATCGATGGCTTTTTAATGCAAAGCGTTCATCATTTTTATTTAAAATAGGAGTTCAAAGCAGGGCACGGAAAATTTCTTTACTAAACAAGAAAAATGTAATAGGATGCACGTCTCGTAAAGTGCTAAAGTAATTGACCTTATACTTCTAATTATCGGATAGCGAGAGACTGCTGTAGTTATTCTCAAGGAACATCATTGGAGGCTTTACAATAAAATGAATACATGGAATTCGTGTAGGCTGGAAATATCAGTGAATCAGAATCGATATGGATTTTCAAGAATATCATGAAGAACATCAGTTGTTAAGAACAAGTAAGGACATGAAGTATCAAAGAGTCGACGTTGGTATCACATTTAAATATAAGTTTCGTCGTTTGTTAGCGGAAAAAGATTTTCATTTAGAATCAAGGCACAAACTGAACTCAAAGTATCATATTTTAATCACTGATTTAAAGTTTGTTGATGCAAAAAAGATTTTCATTTGGAATCAAGGCACAAACTAAACTCAACGTATCTTAATCGTTGATTTAAAGGGAAACTTTTATTCACGTCCATGAATCGACAACGTTTTTTGAGCTAAGTAGAAATTAGGTATCCCTGAAAAGTCTCCAATACGATAACTCTCACCTCAGAACCCGGTCTGTAAATACTTGTATTATGTGGGATATTTCACCTTAGACTATATTACGACACTCAGTAATACAATTTCCAATTAGAATTTTGATATGAATTAATTTTCTATGGGCTTTATTACGAACTATTTCTCATTATTTTCATGTAAATAATTTTTTTCATGACTAAGAATAAGGTAACAAGTTTTCATCGTTCTCAAAGTTTGTTTTTTGTCTGGAGAAAAAATAAGATGAATGCATGTCTATGCAGAGTATGCAGTGCTCCTACGGTATAAATTTCTAGAGAGTTCGATTTTCGAACACTATTTAGTTCATATTATTCCTTGGGGATTTCGTTGGGCACCTTTTAACTTAAGATAGGTTTTTCTGTTCCAGATATTTACTATGGTATTTACATTTATTTTGAATGGAATTTTTTGCCTGTTGATTTGCGTAATCATTGTTCATTTTGAAAAAATAGACCTGTTATATTGAAGAACGTTAACGGATGTATTTATTTTTTTGGCATGTGTTTTTTGTTTTGTCTGGAATAATAGGAGCTTACAACATCAGTGATATTTATCTTTGCGGATGATTTTCTCTTTCAATTAAAGACGATAAATGAATCCTCATAATTTTTAAATTGGTTATCAATTTAATTTCAATTGAAAAAGATGCAGTATTCTCATTTCATTCCTTTTCCTTGGCAATCAGAAAGTTTTCTTATAGCTGCTTCGAACACCGATGTGTTTGTTCAGTCTTTATAAAACTACTGCTGGAAAAATATGACCTCTAACTTGACTAATAGCCCTGTTTTTCCGAGTTACCTGGAACTTGTGTTTAAATTATTTCGCAGCAGGGAAATCAAGCTGCATATTTTCTTTCTCGAGTTCTCTCATATTTAATAAATAATTCAGGAACTTAAAGCACGATTAATAGAATTGCTCACGAACATTAATTTATTTCCAACGTTAGAGAGGCTACGCGACTTCTCTACAATGGGCTACATATCACCAACACACAAGGTGCCCAAAAAGATTTGTGGAATGAGGTCGAGCAATAATTTAGGAACGCTGGGCGCAGTAGTGAAATAAAACCAGGGAACCGCAAGCAGAAGGCTGCAGTGAACAACCGCAAGTCAAAAGTAGTATTAGAGCAAAGTTATAGTTTTATGTCAGAGTTAAAATCGCTGTCAAAATCGAAGTCACTAGTCAAAGGCAAAACCAAAGCCACAAGAAAAAATCAAAGTTTAAAGTCAAAGTCAAAATCAAAAGACAGAATCAAAGTTGCGAGTCAAAGTCAAAGTTGTAAATCAAAGTATCGCATCAAAAGAACAATAGAGAGCAATACTTATCACTACTTCGGCTACTTAGAACAGATAGCCAAAACGAATAGAGAGATAATCAATACCAATAAAGAGATAATCGATACCAATATAGATATAATCAATACAACAGAAAAATAATCTATAACAATAGAGAGATAATCAATACCGATATAGATATAATCAATACAATAGAAAAATAACCCATACGAATAGAGAGATAATCAATACCAATAGAAAGATAACCACCAGCAGTAGAGACAATAAAAAGCTGTGTAGTTTATTTTTACTTTCATACTTTACCTGTGTAATAACACACCGATGTATTATTGATGGCAGTACGAATAGTAAGATAATGATGATGAAGTAATAATACTAATATTAATAATAGTAATTAATTGTTGCTTCATGATGCAAGAGTAGTTTTGGTGTTTGATCGAAATAATTTCCATAAATGAGTATTAAAATGCATAATACATTTTTATTCTACATAAAAATCAAATTTTTCAAACACTTGTGGGATAAACGAGGCGTAAACTTTTCTATGCCTGGAAAACAGAACAACTAGTTTAAAACAGAAAGTTATTTTTCAATAAGTAATATCCTATGAAATTAAATTGAGAATTAGGCACTTCTCTTGAAAACTAGTGATCCAATAAGTTAGCTCACGATGCTCGCAATGTAATTATACCATACGATATAATTACTCGTAATTATCTGATGAGAGGCTTCATCTGACCTTGTTTTGTGTTGTTGCTCCAATAGAACAACCGCGTCTCTATTGTGCATTGAGTTTAATTCCTGTAATAGTCGACTGCTACATGGTCGTCCCAATAATATTTACTTGTTGGTCAAGAGATAAGACGAGCTCAAATAACGCGCTGTTGATATCTGCAGTCCAGATCTAATCCAGGCAAAAGAATGAGTACAGGGAATACTAATATTAAGACGAATATATGAATGGGTACAAATACAGAGCATGGAGATTTATGATACAAGTGAGATATTATTGGAGCACCATGTTAAAACGAAATAACGATCATGTCAATAATAATGATCATTTAAGCATAAAGCCGTTCAAGGTATGTTTCATTCATTAGGTTTGGTTTAGAGGCTGTACGACTTAAAACCGAACAAACCCTTTGTGTTGCAAGCAAATCCCTGCAGCTGAGCATGGTTTGATCAAATTTTGTGCCTTAAAAGCATAAGATTTCGAGCTGAATAATACCTGAACAAGAAATTGATTCAACTGTCATGTTATAAAGCCTAGACTTGACCATCATAGGTGACTTACATATGCAATAAAGCAGCGAGGTATCTATTGGTTTACAAGAATGTAGCACTAACACTTGTTGAAATAGTCTAATTTGTACTTTTTAATAATGATACACATTCTAACCTAAATGTTGGATGGCAATCCCCGACCGATATTGTGAATAAAACCGTTGGATTTTTTAACATATGTAATCCCATGTTGTCAATCACGCACCTGTATTTTTTGAGCGGATAAGATGTTTAACTTGAGAAGATGAGCTGTAATTTTGATCTTTCATAGCGTCGTCTAACATTATTTTTCGATTAACAGTAATATTAATACGTTTGTAAAACCAATTCCATGAATGTGTCAAAACAGGCGAAATTCACTGATACAACGAAATTAGATCGGGTACAAAACGTTTATTCTTTACAAAAAAATTGAGTTGTTATTCCATACATGAATGCCAGTAGCGAGTTACGAACTTGTGACTGAGTCTGGTAGTAATTAATCTGAATAATTCAGAACGCATAAGTGGATAAGAGACAATTTTTGAAATTTGTTCCTGCAGTTTTGTGCTTGTATCTAGAGATGTGTTAATCACACAACAATGCACATAAAGTTATAGAGAGGAGAATTTTTTATGCAGTGAAAATAAAATTTTGAAAACTCGTGTAATTAATCAAGTATACATGTAAATGGAGTTTTAGTAAAAATTGGCGTAGAGCAAGAAAAATTCATGAGTGTAATAAAGTTTTCACTCCTCAGTTGCTTCCTTTCAGGAATATGGTTGGTTGCAGAAAAAAAGATACTTTAATACAAGGTTTTGTCACATATTTTCCGGATGAAGACGAAAAATTATTGTTAATATTCATGTTAATCGTCGAATATTACTATTACCTCGAACAGCGATATCTTGAGTGATGTTACCCACTATAAAAAAGAATGATAAGCAAAAAATTAAACAAATCTGTTTAGGTCGTAAGAAAGTAGAAATGATTTGTTTCAAACATATATTTCTTTCAGAATTATTGCATGAATAAAGGCAGACTTGCGTAAGAATGACTGCGCGTCCAACCGACATTTCGCAAGCCACGTCACGCATGCGTCCACGTCACATGTATGCGTCACGTCATACGCATGCGTCACGTCACACGCATGCGTCCACGTCACATGCACCTGTCACGTCATACGCATGCGTCACGTCACACGCATGCGTCACGTCACACGCACCTGTCACGTCACATGCATGCGTCACGTCACACGCATGCGTCACGTCACACGCATGCGTCACGTCACACGCATGCGTCACGTCACATGCATGCGTCACGTCACACGCATGCGTCACGTCACACGCATGCGTCACGTCACACGCATGCGTCACGTCACACGCATGCGTCACGTCACACGCACCTGTCCTCACAGCTCTGTCCATCTGGCGGGCTCAAGCTCAAATGAAACTGAATTTCCGATTCTCCTGTCATGAAAATACATTTTAACTCTCAATAACCTCGAGATACTTTTACTGAATCAGTGCCTTATTAAGAACGGTGAGTAAATTCAAAACTTCCAGAGTGGAATTGTTTCCGTTTCTTGGACTAGTTTCCTTAGCATCGGAAACTAGTCCAAGCACTGGTAACTAGTACCTCTAGCACTGGTAGCTAGTACATACAACTAGCACTCGTAACTAGTCGTTTTTGGAAAAATATAACTTTTGTGAAGTATATTTTTATCATATGTGTTTTTGCATTTAGAATGAATTACTGGCAATGATCTATTCATAAATTGTACTACATTGTCATCACACAAATTCACAAAGAAAATTATAACAGACTTAATGCTTATGACAAAGAGAAATAGAGTACGAAAAACTAAGAAGCTTCACATTGTTTAAATATTATATTTTTATCTTATAAACACTTCATGCACGAGAAAACGAAAAATGGCAGTTATACACCTCAAGAAGGTCACATTTAATTATTTCCTCAGTCCGAACATAAATTACACCTCACAAATAAATTTTTGTAATAAAAATAGTACACGTTAAATATTTTATTATATTGCAGACTTAAATATTCTTAATACATCCCTCAGCTCCAAGCGAGGCATGAACCAGCGTTCATCTGGCTGACTAAGCAGGTGACGCTTTTTTTTTGTACTGGATAAGAATATTTTCCAAGGCACTCGAAGTTAGTTTGTTTCTTCACATTATTGAAGGCAATGCTGAAATAAACCATGTCAAAATTAATCTCACAAAGAACCCATGCGTTCACTCGCGCGATAGCTAGATGGCTTCAGTCGGTGCAAAGACAGAGAGAGCAATGAGAAGTGAGTTCTAGGCTTCTATTGCGATGACCCTCGTTAGGTTCTGATCACTGCGGCTCTTAATGAACGAACAGCTCCATAAAGGGAAGACCCGCACATTCCTGTCGGCGTGATTACCACCTGGACTGTTTCATCGGAGGCATGATTACGGGGCGCGCAGCTTCATCGAATATCATAATTAGGAAGGACTACCATGTATCGACCGTCCTCGTGCTCAAGTGAGACTGTCTTGAGCGCAGCATGACTGCGCAGACTCTGCCCAGAGAATGCTGGGTGATTGCTATGACTAACAGATGCTACTCTGTTGATATCCATGGCTAGCAGAAACTACTGTCATGATTTTAAAGAAGCAAAAACTACTTTCTTGATTGCTATTATCAGATTTACTACTACAATTATGGTAATGAAGCCTTTTCGATTATGCAGGGACTCGAGACTACTTTCCTGATTGCTATGACCAGATGTACTACTACAATGATGGTAATAAAGCCGTTTTGTTTATACAGACTCTTCGCTCTCTGTGACAATGAGTTAATAAGTGATCTGAACTTTGGTGCAGTTTCCTTGTAAATGCATTGTCTCTTATAAATATTCAAATGTTAGACTTAGGTTTACTGGGGATGAAAAAAAAATAAGATTTCGAATGCTCAGTTCAGTTACGACTTTCATCCAATTTCAGCATCCAGCGATACTTTTTCAATTAGAGCTGGGTTTTAGCTGTGCTATTAATATTAACTCTTCTCATCACAACATATTCCGTAGTGCTGAAACCTGTGAACGCTAAAGCGTGTTGTAATGCAGCTATTGTAGCGGCTAAACATTTCCCTCTTGTGAGTGAACTTTCACAATTAAACATTCGGAGTCATAAAATAAATTTATTTTGGCATTCAACATTCTAATATACATAGTTATTGAAACAGTTCATCTACAGTTAGTCGTATACCAGTTAGCAAATATATGGTTCAGTTACAAAACAATGTTAAAATACCAGTAATAAATAATTACATACGGTTCTATATTTGAATAATTGCGAAAGTTGACAGTTTTTAGTAATGCAATCACACGCACAGCAATTCTGTATTTTAGCCAAGGCCACTAGTCACGTTAAAGTTCGCACGACGGAAGTGATGCGTAGAATGTATTGATTTCTAAATAACTTCATCGATGTCTTGCTTGTACTCAGACTGCCGTGGTATCTAGAGTGTCTACTTTTCTAGTACTACTCGCAGCTGAGACCTATGGTTTACCATGGTACGAATAGATTACAGTGTTTGTAAAAGCCTCTTTTGGCACACAAACTCAGTTTACGTGCGTAAAAAGCGATGTTAATTAATCTTAAAGGTTCAGCAGAAACGAGGAAAGGATTGATTTCACCTTAAACTATATGAGCTATTTGTCAAAGAAGCCTGATGACATTTTTTTTTGAGTTAACTTCTCCACACGAAAAGTTTTGCCATGAATTTTTCATTTCTAGCATTACTTTTTTCCTTATTTTAACTTATATCACCATAATACCGCATAAAATGTAAAGCAATGAGTTTATGTAAGTGTAAAGTAACGCGAGTGGTAAACTCTTTTACTTGTAACAGTTTTTACTTGTAATGCCAGTGCTAAAGGTTTGGTAATATTGTCTTTGAAAGAATTTTTTTCTGGTGAGAGGAGTATGCGTATGACAGTCACTTTATTACTACGGACTTCAGGACTTCAAATTTCTCAACCCAGATCGCCAACTGCCCAACATCTTCATTTGCTGATGAATTTTAAATATAAAGTAACACATAACACGGAAACTTATACGGATGTACCCGTTCTTTTATTCAAGGCATGGGAAAAGTTGCTACTCAAGAATCGTTGCAATCTTCAATGAAAAGTTTTTGACAATAAAAATAATTTTTTATCGACTAAGTTGAAGCAGGTTGGAATGTCGTGCGTCTCCATACTCTAACTAAATTGTATAAAATACTCATTTTATATGAAGTACTTGTTTTGAACAAAACTTTTATATTCATTGAGTATCATACCTAATTTAAATAAGAATGAAAGTATCTTACTGTCCCTGACAGAGGCGGAGGTGTGTGAGGTGTAGACATGATATGAAACTGTTTGTATGAAGTCTAGAACAATTCACACTGTAAAACTTTTTAATTAAAACAACCTCGCTTTTACTCATCGCGCACATGCATTCCAATAATTATTGCTAATGCTAAACTAGCGATTTATTATTGCTAATGTTGCTAGGACTTTATGTGCTGAACTTCTAACAGGATTTTGATGATTAAGTCCGAGTCTTATTAAGTTTACTTAGAGCTAACCTCAAGTTATTTATTTAAGCTGCGCGTTTCATAACTTTCATATCTCTTCATATATAAATGCATGAGTAAGTACATTCTCAAAGAGAACGCAACTGAGAGGGCTGATTTTCAGCAAAATTGAGCGTGCTATTCATCAGATTTTGAAAGAGAAATTCAAAGTTACCAGGATTTCATGAACGATTTCACAAGTTTTGCCAAGTTTCGAATAAGCCGCTAACACGGTACGCGTCTATCATCCAGGCTCTTTTGCTTTGCTCAAACCTCCTTCCTTCATGAACTTCAGTGTTATGTTGAAATCTGCCTTGCAGCTGCCTTGTCTTGCTTGCTCGACTGTTCGAGCAGACCACGATCCGGAAAACGCTTTTCTAATTCAGCGAACAGTAATTTTATACTTATTAACACCTGAAAAATAGAAAATTGTCGTTGCTACACATGCAGTTGAAACTTCAGATAATTTTAACGAAAATAATCAACTCTTTAGATTTCAACGATGTATTTTAATATTTTCGGCAATATTTTAAATCCTTTTTGTTGATTTCAAACAGCGCACTTGAAGTCTATGATTTAAATTGTCCGTGAATTGACTGCACATGACAAATTCTTACGTTTTACATTCATCACTAGGAATTTTTTCCCTTTCAGCATGTTTAGTAGTTTTAGTTCGAGTATTGACTTCATATATTTTATTTCTCAATACCATTGATTAATCAAAATTTCAACATAAAATGTTTAATGTTGGTAACAGGATTACCTCTCTAAAAATTAATGGCTTCCGCTGTTTCCAAATTTTTCTTTAATAAAAATGTCGAGGGAATTAAAACTTATTTTCTGCTCTACGGAAACATATTAGTCTCTTTCATTTGATTTAGACTGGAGTCCAAGTCCTGCTGCTTCCGC
>VCRD01003619.1:47521-58180 GCA_006783055.1 Trinorchestia longiramus
ATATATATATATATATATATATATATATATATATATATATATATACATAGTATGTAATTAGATTTTAGTTTGGAAATCCATGCTGAGGATTTTTACAGATTTACTAGTAGTTTGAAAAACATGAATCAACATAGGAGTAATCTCAGAGATGTTTTTATATTGAAAAAGTTTCTTATTGATGTTATTATAGCTCCACGTTTAAACAATATCTGATGATGTACCTATACCTTTTCAGAATAATGGCAGTAACTGTTTCAAATTGCCTCAGTTAGATAATATCTGAAATATATGAGAACAACATCACTATAAGTTAGAAATAAAAGCCATTGGCTTTCAGCAAGCAGACACGCACGGGCAGTTCCGTCGGAATGGATGTCTGCCAGTTGCAATCTACCCGGTGTTGCATGTCATGGTGAGCAGAAGCTGCTGTTCTGATGGTGCTGGAGTATTGCAACATTTAAACTCGGGAGCAGTTGTCTTTCGTTTCCTTTAGGCCTGATCTCTGAAGAAAAAACGGAATGTGTCGTTGAAATTGTTTCACTGAATTAATCTACAATTTTGGCTTTTTACATGACATTTTTTGTTACTTACACTCACATACTCACGTGCATCGTGATTCATGATTCACAGATAGTGATATTCAAGTATTAATTCATACAAATAAATTGATATGTTATATTTTAATAAAATTAGGGTAGCAATGATACACCATGAGTTGGATATTTGTGCTTATGACCTCAAATATTCAAAATGCCATCCAAGCTGACTTCTGTACAGCTCTGATCTTTTCTTAGGGTGGCATGTCGTTTCTCTGACATCCTCCTCGCTCATGTTGGCTGCAAAGTCATCCACACTACGTTTCATATGTACTAGAGTACTTGGTAGACACATGACGATGTGTACTATGGTTTGGGGGGGTCAAAGTAAGGGGGGTAAGTCTGGAGAGTATGGAGGCCAATGGTGATTCGTACGACGGAAAATCAATCAATTAAAGATGATGCCATCCTGCTGAAGTCAGTACAGACGTCACTGACCACAGCTTCTACTGCATGCCAGACTGTTTTTTCAGGAACTTTTCCAGGTAGGCATCATATTGACGAATTCATCGAACGAAACTCCAGGAGGGATCCGTACACCATCCCCATTCAGGACATAACTTTTTCTCCATGAGCGTTGTTGCACTCAATTAATTCATAACTAAGTGCGTGGGTTTGTTGGTGCCCAGTACCTGTTGATTTGTTTGTTTGGTGACTGGTGCAAAAGAAATTGATTTTTTGTTTGATCAGATTACATGCTGGAACCAGTCTTGCTTGAAACTGAGCTAAAAAATATAAGCCGCCAGTCTGTATTCCATGTTTGCTGGACTGAGAATTTACGTCAGGTGCGGCTTGTAGGCCTAGCACTTGAGATATTTTCTCAGAATTAACCAGATAGTACCATAGCTTAAACCCAACATGTTTTCAGCATGAAAAGTGTGGGATATTGAACTTTAATGAATAAAATCTTTATTGTGTTTAGGTTCTGTAACTCCACAAACTTCTTACCGGTGGGAACCTGAGGTCACACTGAACCTGTTTGGCTAAATATCTACAATTCTATTAAATGCCAGACTAATTGGCCCTTGACGTAGATGGTTAGCGGAAGAATTTTGTTTTGAATGCCCTACGAACCTGCTTGACGCTCTGAAAGCTGGAGAATGTGAAGATGATAAACGATGACTGTTGTTCGGTGAATGGAGAATCTTATTTGGAATGGCTAGTGGGGATGCGTACTTGGGGCATTTATGACCATGCCACTTCCGAGACTAAAAAATACGTCATGGGAAAATACATGCCAATTTACTACTGTCCAACCTATGTATTACCATGGATACCCTGGATTAATTAAAATGTATCGACTAAATATCTTTCACAAATTATTATTTTGGTATCACCGTCTTTAGGTCATGATGTAGATTATTGTTCTTGATTGTGCAAAAGCTTCGAGTTTACAAGTGCAATTTAATTTACCTTTTTGAAAACCATTTCGAAGGCCAACGGATCAATCAGCAAAGTTTTTTATTTCAAACTCATAACTGACGCTTTTCTAAGTGTTCTGAAAGACTAAATTTTCTGATACACGTTCTTCCGAAAAAAAACGTAATCAATTTAGTTTGCTGATTTCAGCAATAATTATTGGAGTACAGTATCTACAAAACCACCAAGTTCTTGACGATAGGGCAAACGAATGTTTTACTGGCGAATTATTGTATTTAAGACTCTTATCTCTGCAGAAATTGTCTACGTGGAATAAAATAAGGGAATTTAGTTGTTTGTGGTGTGTAGTATGGTTAATTCAGCCCAGGCGAATCGCTGCTAGGTTTTTGTTGCTAGATCTCTGCTAGGACTCGATTTCTAAATGATCCATGGCTTCAATTCAAAAACTTAAGCAAATTCAAATGTCTTTTTGACTCGAAAAAAGATAGACCACGAGTTTAACTCTGCCAGACCACTTTGGTTTGTGCTTATTTAGCTTTGTCGTCTCTAACGATTTTGTTGTTTCATAAACTGAGAAAGTCGAGAACAGAAAACTGGAGAATTTACTCTGATTGAACAGGCCTCCCAATTTCCTTTGCCCTCTTCTGGATGTCATGGCAAGTTTGATTGCGGGTTGAACTGCAACTTAGTGTTTGGAAAATACGTCTTCGTGTTCGATCAACTCATAATACATTAATAAAAGTTTTCCCTTTCTATAGCATGAACCAATAATGCAAAATCAATTTTTATCATGTCGATGAATTTTCATTGCCAAATGTCTCCTAACATTTGTTCTTTGATGTTCATAAATTTTGAGAAAGTGTACCGTGTTTCTAAAGAAAATATTCTCGGGATTAAGAGTCAGATAAATGTTAAGAAATTGTTCCCTGGACGAGCACGATGACGTTAACTTTTTGAGCTTATATTTTTGTGCAAGTGACCTTAAAGCTGAAGTTACTTGATGAAACCTTCCCTTGCTTCGAGCTTATTATCCATTGTCTTGTGAACTCTTTGATGCCCAAGTCAAGTTAGCGAGCGGACAGTGTTCTGAAATGAAGGATATGAGGGCAAAATTTAACCATCCGTTAAACAAACACTTGAAATTTATGGGTTAGGCTAAAGCATCCTGAATAATAAATTGAAGAACATCTCATTCTTTCCTTAGCATGGATTGATTTAATAAATGTTTTCAAAGCATTAATAAAGTATGATATTCTCTCACCGTTTCCTGTAAAGCGCTTGTAGGTTCACGATAAAATTTCCTGACGCTGGTATTCAATTTTGGTTCTAAGTGTTTAACTTTAGTGCGCATAAAGTCTTCAAAATGACGATGCAGCTGTCGACCGCTACTCTCACGGAGGCTTTGTCAAGATTCGATATCGCTTTGTAGTAGGAGAACAACGTAGGCATTTATTTATTCAAGAAAAAGTCATTAGCTAATGGAGCTGTCTTTGCATAAACATTCCTAGACTTAAAGACCCTCAGAAAATTCATAACTCACCAAAAACGTAGTTTCATTCTTTCCAGAAGGTGTACTTTTTATTAGATTCCCGCGAGCTGCTTATGAAAGCATGGTAACACACTGAAAAGTGTGAATATTACCTATCGCCGTGTTTTAGTGAAATGGTTGGTCGTACATTCTAATCGGAAATTTCCACATTTTTATTAATTCACATAATATTGGGAGTCTCAGTGTTACAAGACCTTAAAGAATCAGGCATGACTCAAAAACTTTTTGTCGTAGGAAAAATACGATTACAACTTTATACAGCAATTAAGACTGTTTGATTTAGATTACACGTTTATTTTTAAAAGCTAGTTTTTCAGACGATCCTTTTCACTCTCGAACATTCATGTGCTCTTATGACTGAGCAAGTATTTTAAGCGTTGTATTGTGGATGCCCAGATGAACACTCAAACAATTTTTGAGTTGCTTCAGCTTATGCTTATTAACAAACATAACGCTTATTAGGCTAGTCACCCTATAATTAATCTCCATCCTACCATGAACCTGAGAGCGTTACTATTGACAATCATGGCATACGTATTGAAAAGATCGGCCTGGCTTTTCAGAGATTGTAAGTATTTTTAGATAGGCTCTTCGAAGTGATTTCGTACGACGACCTCCGAGAATGTCAACGCGACCGGTAGGCTTTGCCATACATTGGTAGAGTTCGTTTGATTTATTACCGGTAAAAGTTACGATAATTAACAAAAATGTACGCCAATTATAAGGTAAAAATAGCTTGGGAACTTGAAACACGAAAGAAAGACAGGATTTTTTTCAATTTCTCGAAAAATTCTCTGGGCGAAGTCTTATCTCAGAACAAAGTCTTTATGTATGTTAATGTGCAGTTTATTAGCACGTTTTAAGCCAATTTTTTATGTCCAAAAATACGAGTTCATAGGTCTTTGGGTAACACGGCACAGGACTTGGGTACTAACCGTAGAATGGACGAAACATCGTTTCTGTTGCCATGTTCTATTCAGTGCAGTCGTCTCGGCACATCATACATCTAGCATTGCAAACACGACGCACTACATCAGTAGAACCGAAAATTGTTTCATTTCTTTGAAGCGCTGTTTAATTCACGGCGCAACGCGACTTACATTGTGATGTGATAAATACCTCACTACCTCCCCTCGCATTTCCTGTAGCATTTAATGTCCCCACGGACCCTCGATCATCCGACACGAATCTCTCCCTCTTCGTCGTCGTCGAGGTCTTCGCACTTGCTATCTTGAGCTTATCAGTGTTCCTGTCGCGGTCTTTCTGCCTACGTTTATTGATCGAACGAACCCCACAGCACCTACAAAGCCTGCCGATCTGGTTCCCCTAAGACGCTTTGTCAGGACTGAGGACCCCACAATTCGGTATCGGCAGATCAAAGTGCCTGCCACTTCTATTGCCGCTCAAGCGGGCAGGCTGACTTCGAACATTTCAAGCATCGCCTGCATTATTTTCCACACTTCACGAATACATGACAGTTGTTGCCACTCGGATGTCACCGATTGAATTTGAAAACGCATATTCTGAGAGGAGGAAACTTATGGTTGATTATCAGATTGACAAATTATACCAATAATTGTTATGTGCACCGTCATGTGGAGCCTTGCCTGCGTTTGCACTTGTAGTTTTTCAACATTGTGTAATTACAGTTTGACAGGTATGTTTTAGTCAGTGAGTGGTTAAGAGTGAACGACCATCCTCTATTTATGAATAACCATCCTTATCTTAGAGGGAATGACCGTAAACAACATAGGATAAATGACCGTACACAACATATAAAGAACAGCCTACATAACCCAAGATAATCAGCCGTACCGTACACAACTATAGAAAAGCGGTCATGCACAACTCAAGATGAATGACTGTACTCAACCTAGAAAGCGTATTAGTTCATCGTGTAACTAAGTTTGTATTTAGGAAGACAGCGTCGCTTCGAGTCTGGAGCCTAATAAGAGTGGGTGAAGGCGTGCCGGACGCGTACTGATGTTCTGCATAAATTGTGCTCAGGTGCTCGTCCTGCTTATAATGTGGCCGCCTCGACCATCTCATCTGTGCCTGTTTGGCCGAGCTATGAAGATACAGGGTGCAGCAACATAACTGCATTTTTTCAAAGGAAGTTTCTTTCAAAAAGTGGAAGTTATGTTACCGCACGCTGCCCAATCCGAATTTTATCGTCTGACCGGCGCTAATTTTCGTCAGCATTAACCGGTAATTATCGCCTTTTCTTACGATAAACCGATGATATCTTACGATAAACCGGTAATTATTATCTGAAAAAGACTATTTTTATCGTCTTTTCCCTGTTTGGAATGACGGTAGGTATAAGACTGTAAAGACTGGTCAATATCGTCTGCGAACATTTCATCGTCTGGAAATACCCATAATTACCGGTAATAACCGGTACTATTTCTATCGTCGAAAGTTCCTACTATAAACGATGACAATCACCGCAAATCGATGATTATCTCCGGTAAACCTACGAAAAAATTCGGAATGGGTGTTCCTGCTACTTTGGGATCTTCTTTTTGCATCGTTCTATTTATTTATGGTTATTCACAGTAGACGTCATTTCACGCCAGTTATTGCTACGTAATAATTAAAGTATCTTTTTGAAATTTTTATTTCTATTCAATTTTTGTTGAATAAAACGGATTGCTGTATCTCCTTTCAACGTTTGTGGTTTTACTTTAAACTGTTATTAGACGACTAATAAAATGTTCATACTTTTCTTTCAAAAAATGAATGACCAAGGCTGTTTGTACTTATATTTTTAAAGGATTGTTTCATTGCAATGAACAAAATGCACGGACTGTACGCAGTAGTGCGAATCAGAGAAAACCTCGTCAGTATTTGAATGTTAGATGCTATATTGAATTAAAATGCTATCGAAAATTAGTCAACCTGTCAACTTATTGAAAAAATGAATCATCTCATTTTTTTAGAATACTTAGTCTTATGCGGGTAATTTTTGAAGCGCAGTTGGTAAACGGCAATGGTCTCTTTGCAGGTTCTTCACATCGTACTTCCTGCGTAGACCTAAATCTTAAATATTTTAATGACTTCCATGACTCGGGGCAAAAAGTTTGAGGGGCAATTTTTTATACCTCTAAGATGTTCGTTTATAGCATTTCTGCAGGTAAATGTCTTACCGGATTCTCTAAGTTTTAAAAACGGTTTTCTTTCATTCACTGAAATCCCCCTGAATTAGTTATTTATTCTAGAGAGCTCCAAGTATTATTGTACATATTTTTATTTTGTATTTTGGCAGTAAACTGACGGGGATGAAAAGTTATAACTTCAATTCAGAGGTGCCAGAGAATTAGGCGAAGAATGTTTCCCGGGTAAATAAAGACTTCCATCGCAAACGTCAGAAAACTTGACGGGACAAACTACGTCAGCTGCAAGAAATATATGTCAAATTCATTAAGGTACATAAGCAGTGCTCTTGTCAACTTTCACCTTGATCAAGAATTATATTTATTAGGTTAAAAGCTTTTAATCATTAACATCATCACAGAAACGCTATCAAACGCATGAAAACGACTGATCTAGATTATACTGATTGTGATATGTTTTCACTATTGCGATTACAGTGAAACTCAGGGTGAATTAAGTTAAAAAAAACTACGTTGCTTTACAAAATACTCCGTTCACATTCAGTACCACTTCATGAAGGAATGATATCTTCAAAAACTTCGCGGTTCAGATCTCATGAGCTACCTTAAGGCGTGAGAAAAATGTATTAAAATGTGAAATTTTATTGGAATCAGTCATTTTATTCAACTAACAACGTATTGGTTTCGAATTAAGGAAGCGATATAAGAACAATATTACATCAGTAAGGTGTTTGAACAAGACTGAAAGAATCAAAAACGTAAAACTGAAGAAAGACAAGGGAGTCATGGGCTTTCAAGTGATATAAATCATCTGTCTCCCTGATCCGCGCCCAGGAGACCACAATAAATCACACAGCGGAACTTGAACTGGAAACCTGGTCGTGAAAAATGAACTCCAGTAAAATGAGGCAATTGTCTTTGCCTTCTCGCGAATAAAGAAACATCCTCACCGCCTCTTTCGGATACAAAGCGCCTATCGAATTCTAACGCGATGGCGGCCGTGTATCTTCTTGGGATGCTGAAGGAAATTTGCTCCAGCTGAGACAGGGAAACTTGAGCAAAGGTTTGCATGTAATTTCCGTTTAGTGGAGAAAACACTGTGTGATTCTGTCTGGGAGTTGACAACCAATACACGTTTCCTGAGTTTTGAAAATGGTTCGAGTGGTAAATGATATAAACAAGTTAAGTTGTTTCAAGGAAAAAGATGGCATAAATTTTTGCGGTATGGGTAATTAAAATAAATATTTACTGTCAAATGTTAAAGCTTCCGGGCAAAAATCGAGTCAACAGAATTATCCGCAAGAATTGAGAAGCTGATATACAAAATATTTTACCGGCTTATATTGTAAAAAGAAAAATTTGTAACCAATACACTCTGCTCAATATATTTTTTCCAGCGGCAATCCTAATTTTTAGTATCGAATCATCAAACTGTATCTTAAATATTTTTGATTCACAAAATTCGTTTTTACATAGATATCATTCGGACGATTCGGTTGCCAATCTAGTCATGTAGTCCCGTGTGGATATCTCCAGATCAAATCTTGACATTTCAAGTAATGTTTTCCAAGTCCGAACTCCCCCAGCAGCATATTTAACCTCCTGTCTACATGCTGCTGGGTCACACATAAGAGACGACTCTTTGCCATAGCACACTGGAGTGTTTTGAACAACTTGCCTAAAAACACTGTAATATTCATTGTTATAGTATATGTTACCGCGATATTCGTCGTCATGATATTCGTTGCCTTAATGTTCATTGCCGTGCTACCCGTTAAATATATATTCGCAAACTCGTTGTGAGTAAAACCCTTCCCGATGCACTCATAACTTATGCTCTGATTGCAGCTCTGCGGTTTGGATTGCAAACAATAAGAACTTTTATAAGATGGCGTTCTCACAACTGACATCGCTGCCGTGCCAGCATCTACGACTACAGCAGTAGAGAACTACAGTGTGTGTCATAAAATAGTCTCATTGCCTATGAGGAGCGCGTACTTATGAGAGGCAACGACCATGATGGGTTTGCGAAGCCATCCAATAACCTTTATAGCTGTAGAGGAATACCCTGTTTAGTTGTAGAGGAATACCGTTTACAGTATTTTGCTAGGAGTATGCGTATTATTGAAAGCCATCAAATCAATAGCAGCTACACAGAATAAGAAGAGAAAAGCGGACACTGCTTCACCATTGTTGCTGTTGTCGAACGATTCTTCAAAACATTATTATGATTGCTTTTAATCTCATAATTCTATTAAGAATAAAATTTTAGGATTGTAATAAGGTTTTAAGTATAGTAATTTTATACCTTTATATTTTCTCTAAATACACGAGTCTCATCATTGATCCGACCATTATTTATAAACAATACCCAATCAATTTTACGGCAAAATTGAGAACTCTGTAAAAAAACTTCTCCGTCGTTTTTTGTCTACGGAGGACAAGGTCTCAAGTTTAGCTATGGAGGAAGCAGGAGCTGTCGGCCTCTTAACCTCAAAAACGTTATCACACCATTTTTATAACTCGAGGGCGTAGTCTTACCAAGACTGGTATTCCCTTAATTCAGGTTTGGTGTTCTAGATTTACGGCCTAACTCTGTTTTTATTTGGATGGGGGATTTCCTGTGAAGAAAGTTGTCACCTACTTGCATCACGAGAAAATCTATAAATCTGGGTCCAGGCAGCAATGAGACTCAAAGTGCTCCTCATAAATACAGCCGGAAGCACACTTGCCGAAGCTGAGCAAATAAGAACGTAGTGGTAGAATGACTTGCGCTCAGCCCAAATTGACTGCTGTATCAAGCGGGACGCTTTACGAGCAGCATTGATGAAACACGGCACAGGTATGGGCGCAGGCTCACACTTTTATTGCCGTCTCCGTATGGGACACAGGATATTGGAGAAAGCTATACGCGTAAGACACTGAAACGATATCCCATAATAAAACAATTTCTTTTCAGAGTTTAGCTGTAGAAGTTCATATTCTTAACGGATCTAGACATAAGTGAACCTCCGTAGAGTTCAGTGATACGAGGAATTGATGTACATCTGTTGAGCGGCAAGGACGAAGATGTATGTGAATGAACAGTTGAAAACCTGTGCGTGCGGAGCGAAGTCAGTATGCTAGTGGCAGTGGTCGTGAAGTTTCAAATCAATCTCAAAATAATTTGGAAGCTGCTTAACTAAAATGAAATAATTCAGGTGTGTAACGACTTCCCGTGCATGCGTAAGACGCGTAATTTGTTAGTGCAAATCCTACGGGTAATTTGATAGCGCGCATCTTGGTGCACGGGCACATGTCGTTTGAGAAAAGGGTATTAGGACAACAGCAGCTAAAATAGACGACAGAGTTTTGAAGAAAATCTTCCCGTACCTAAACATAAGTTCAATACTGAGGACGCTAAAAAATAGGTGATCCAACTTCATGGCATCTTAATCTAGGAAATTACTCGTCGACCTAAATCGATACAATGCATAATCTATATGACATGAGTAGCACAAAATAACTTGAATAATGGCTTTGAGCTCTAATTCCGGCCGGTGCTACGCAACTATTTATCATAAGTGACGTGCATTGCGTTCGAACATCAGCTACTACAGCACATGGCTTCAAGGAGTAGACTGCCAATGGTGTCATCCAAAGTCAATTGTGTGTTTTGATACTTCCTATCTGACAGGAATGAGCTAGACTTTAAATGGAAATGAAGCGACAACTACATTGATGTGTTGGACTCTAACGACACATGAGGAGGTAAAGACATGGATGTCAACCTGGACTCCTTCAGAAGAAGAAAAGCCAAAGAGAGGGTTGTAGCAATTTATGCTTAATGATGTAATTTAGTGTGAAATAGATGTCAAATACAGAGAGGTGCGGAGAAAGAAGAGCTAAAGGAGTTATTGGACTGCAGGTTGCAGGGACTGATGGACTGCAGGCTGCAGGGACTGATGGACTGCAGGCTCCAGGGTTTGTTAGACTGCAGGTTGCAGGGACTGATGGACTGGAGGTTGCAAGGACTGAT
>VCRD01003620.1:16504-27892 GCA_006783055.1 Trinorchestia longiramus
GATTGGTTGACTTGCGTGTACGTCACTGAGACCCCCCTCACCCCTCACCCCTCACATAATTCCATGACGTCAAAATTGAAAGTGCTGCTACTAGTCTTTACTGTACTGTGTGGGAATCTATCTTGCTGCTCATCCAAACTCGAGTCCTGAGCACATTTTCCAAAGAAACCGTTCCTGAAATCCAATTATTGAGTAGAAAAAACTTTGATGTCTTGTTTTGAATGATCTTCTTTAATTCGCTTTGTATTGAAAAATTGAAACTCTAATCGGAGCTCCAAATAAGCTTATTGTTGTCATTTTTCTGCTATCAATGCTATTCTGAATAGAATGAATGGATATTGCATTCTACCCTGCTTTTTTCTATTTTTGTTTGTTGTAATAAAATGTGAGCAATATTTTAGAATTTTCTATTAAAACCAGATTCAGTTTCATTTGCATTAATTTATTCGATGATTGGCTGGCTTGAAATAAATAATGAGCAGTTTGTGCTAGAGAAATTTTACTCATTTGTTTGCGTGAAAAAATTATTTGATATATACATGAAAAACTCCCATTCTATGAATTAGAGGTCGTGGGTGATCGACGGGTAAATAGATTTTAGATTAAAGTTATCAAAGATTAAGGGTTCGTAATATTTATTACGAACCCTTATTATATTAAGGGTTCTTTATTATAATATTTATTAATTTCCAATATCGGAATAAAAATTTTATGAAAGTTTATTATCGTAATTAAATATTCCCGTTGAGATATGAACTATGGACATAAGTAAAGGTAAACTAATATAAATACCATTTTTATAATAGAATTTCCATCGCATGTGGAGTAGAAAAACGTTTTTTCCGAACAAAGTTATTAAAAAGCAGTAAGTTTCTCATCAGATTAGAACGTGCTCGCCAAAATTGACTGAATCACACAAGTATTTCTTTCCATTTATGGTGGTCCAGCTCAAGTCAATCATTGCCACAGAGACATAAGTTCAAGTTTGAAGAAGCATAAGAATGTGAGACCTAATAACTTACTATGCCATTACGACTTAATTTCGTAGTCAAACTCACAGAGGAAGATAAGGACAGAGTACTCCCATCCATTGGGCTTGTCGTTGGTGATGTGGAGGGCGAGGCATACCCCCGACCTGCCGTAGAAGTTGTCAAAGTAGGGGATATCGGTGAGAGGCAGGGCTGCCAGTAAGGTTACTACGGTCCACATGGCCGTCATTACCACCCTCGTCAGGCGCACGTCCAATCGACGATCACCGAACGGGAACTTGATCACCAGAAGCCGGTCTACTGTGATGACTGCTCAGGAAGTTAAATTGGTGTGTAGTGGAATTTCTCAGTCACGACGGACTCCATTGTAATTGGTACGTGGGAGTGGGATTTTTTGTATCCATCTTTATTCTTGAATTTGATTTCTTACATCGCGTCAAACAATAAATAGTCAGGAGTAAAACTGACTCCTCAGAAGTAAAATGATTTTATTGAATAGGCTGAGTGGTAATCTCCAGGGATGCTCTCAACCGGTTGGAGGCGGATGATTGAAAACTGCGTGTCGTTATAGAGGGTGCTTTTAACAAATGTACAATGTCGATTAGCATGTGTGTGTGTTGCATGTTACAAAGACATAAGAAAATGATATGGACCTGCACACAAGTTTTTACTGTGAAAAAAAGAGTCACCACGGGCAGGCTTGACTTGTCAGTAGGATGCACCCATTTAAAGTAACATTTAACATAACAAGAAATGAGTTAACAGCATAACAGGTCACTACGAGCAGGCCTCGTTCATCAGTGTGAAGACGGAAGCTTTATTTCACGTGCCATTTAAAACCACGAGAAACAACAAGTTAGAAGAACAAACAGAGCACTTCGAGGAGGCCTCACTAGTAAGTGTGATGACAGAAGACTCAGTGGACAGCGTGCTGACGAAGCCCGCCAGTTTACAGCCTGGAGACGTCCGCCACTGCTGCTCGTAGGCTGCATAGGCTCCTCTGTAGTGCAGGTCTACGGCTGCAATCAGGAGTAGGTAGACACCCATGAGCAGGTCACCCCCGGCCATGTTGATGATCAGCAGCGAGTGAGGCTGGAGCATAGAGAGAGCAAGTGACGTGACGACATGCTGATCGTTTCACTCGATTACTCGATAAAGTTGAGAAAAACTTGTGAAAAACTTAACCATTTATATTGGTAAGAAATAAGATGAGGAAGTGATCAAATTCATATTAATTTTTGAATCCTCATCCACTGCAGTCCTCATCAATATTGAAGAAAACTGAAGAAACATCAATTGGGAGAATAATTCACCTAAAATCCAGAATGAGCATCAAGTGAGGCTTGTGCAATGTGAAAGAAAAAGAAAGCTCTCAGTACGTAGGCTAAGAGCAACACACGAAGACATATGATAGAATTGGAAGTAATAAAGATGTTTAAAGATTATGAGCAATATCTTTTTACCGTAAATGATGTAAACGTAATAAGAACTTTGTCTTTTTAACTAAGCATCAGTTACATGTTACATTACTATCAAGGTTTAGAATGCAAGTACATTTCGGGAATGATTATTACTATACACGAATAGATTGAATTTATTTCCGAATGATTGGAATGTACATATCAAGTGTTGAACATTCAACTTCTTTCTAAGACTAACGTACAACCTAATTACAGCGGCCCCCAAGTACTGTAAATACTGTAAAACTGCAAACCCTTCAGTATTTCCAACAAATCACACTTAGTCCTAGTAATTATGTGAGGTAATTATTAGCTCTTAAAGACAAGTGAAGAAGCTTTGGCGACAAGTGAACGATACTTCATAAAATCTCAGTGACTATTATTATAAAAGCTGTCGATGCACTCAATTCTGACGAGTATTATGACTAAGATTGAATTGTGTCGAGTGTAAATCATGCTCATTACAAATATCATTATGTTGAGAAAGAATCTTGCCCATTTAGATAATTCTGTTACTGAAAATTGGCTGCGTTTGTCATAAAAATTTTTTTAACTTCGTTGTATTTTTTGGAGGCACATACACACAAATTTGCAATTTTGTAATTTCTGGACTTCGACATAATATTCTACAGATGAGCAAATCCTCTGAGTAATTCTAACCAAGTACTGAAGTGATGGTATATGTAAGCTGTGATGTATAACGATGAAAACTATTTTTGGCTTGCCTTCATGATTCAAACCATGAACTCGAGAGCAATGCGAGGATTTGGAGCGGACTTTTGCGAGAGTCAAATCCCATGCAACAAGACTACGACAGTCAATTATTCTTCCGCTGTCGAGCTCTTGAGAGCTGAGGTAGCTTCCCCTTGCTCTAGGAGACAGGTACAGTAAAGGGAGGAATGTCTCATCAGCATCAAGTGTTTCACATGATAATTGCTCTAAATATCATCACAATAGTTTTTTCGATACCTGGACTAAATCGCATTTGCCAATCCTACTTATGAAGGAAAAGTTAGTTGCTGTGAATTATGAGGTTGGCGTCAACGATGTCTTCATCAACGATTAGTCTGTCGCCCATGCACGGCAGTGGTCAAATCGACATTCCCATTCTAATATAGGTTTTCTGAGCTCAATAAAAGCAGATAAGATCATCATAATATACTTGAGGGCAACAGTGGTGCTGCTGAAAATGGAATTACTTTAGAACATGTACACGTGTAAATGCTGAGAAACTGGTTTCCATTTTTCTATATATTTTGACAGAGAGTTTTAATTTAACTCATCCATGAAAAAGAACCATTTACGTCGCCAACGAACTCTACATCACCGGGCAATATCCTGAATTCTCGTTCGCCAGAATGTACTGTACGTACATTTTTTAATGCAAAAAATTATTAAATTATGCGTTCTGCAAGCTTGAGGTACTTGAGTAATGAAGACGTTCTGATCCAAAAAGTTGGGCTGTAAATCACAAAGCCTCAAGTGAAAGCATCCTCCATGTCTCAAAATATGGTCTCATTTACAGCATTTTAACAAAGAAATTCATTGAAATGTTTGAACTTTTGATCAAATAATTCAAGTCCTTAATTAATCTGGACTGTAATACTTACTATTTGTGTGGGATGCTCAGGATAAATCCAAACCTTTGGTGAAAAACGATGTATTCAATTCAAATGTATCTTATTCGAACCTCAAGAAAGATTGTTTCACATTTCTGTTCATATAATACAAACTTGATTCAAAGATGTCTCTTTCAACCTCCACCACAGCCTCCAGGCACTTGCTAAGCCTGCTTACAGCATCATTTGCACGTCGCCTGAACAGCGACTTGATGCAGTTTGTAAACTCAGCTTTGGTGGTGCAATCTCTGTGGTAGTCGTATTTCTGAACTGATTTTCATTTCCTTACAATTAAGATGATTGCAGATTGGAAGTTATGCTTCTAGGGGTTCTTGATGTCGAAGGAATGAAGGCACTTCAGGTTCTTCTTTGAATCATCGCGCGTGCAGAATCTGACAGGGACTTGTGTGGTTTAGCTTAAGCCCCCATCATCGTAGTTGACTTCACCATAGTAACGCAGCACCGCATGCCCATAATATTTTAGTCGGATCCCTTGACTGAGTTTTCTTAAATATTTGTAAGCAATTCCTGGGTAAATTCCATTTAATGAAAATAATCAGGATGCAAGTTGAACTTCCTGCACACGAAACACGAAACACTCCCAGGTGTTCAGTGAACTCTGAGTGGCAGCAGTACTGAACGAATTGTTGAAACAAAAATAAACATTAAAACAATTTATTTGCAATAATGTTGAAACTCACGAATCAACTAACTGCATGTGGCTTTTTCGATTATTCTGGCAGCTTTTGCTACATCTTACTGAATGATCGTCCCTCCACTTCAAGTCAAGGTAACATTTACGAGAAGTACGTCCTTCATTTTATAGCTCTAATATCCACTTATACTGTGTGGAAAAAATGAAGTTTAAAATTCACTCTGGACATCCTATAGTAATATTATCATTATTATAAGTTTTAAACATAAAATGGCTCAAGTTAATTTAAGAAAAGGAAACTCTTGCTTCGCAAAAATAGCGTAAAAGAGTTTCCATTTTGAGACACATAATTTATCAGTTGTTTATTTGCTCGCAGCTGCGGGTTTTGTACGCCCCTGGAGGCTTGGAGAACGTCCAGCGCACTAGAGTATATCTTGGAGCATTATACGACGGATATTACGACGAAAAAACAAAGCAATGATAGCCGGATTATGTTATCAAAAATAGCTACAGTTTTTCCAGAGAGAAATCGTTACAAAAGCCACATTTATTGACACTGTTGCTATGACAATTGCTCATAAAGCAATCAAGTTTGTCGCTGGAGAAAGAAAAATAATATTTCAATTCGACACCGAAACTTTGTGAACGAGCAATTTACTGGTTAATTAACATTATGCCATGAGCGTCATTCCCTTGCGCAGTTCCAACAATCCATTGAAGCAGTTGATGTGGTTCCTCAAGACTAATTTATCTGTACCCCAAGTAAAAAGGAACACTACCGAGTAATGCAAAAAGTTCTTTCTGTTCACGACAACTTTTAATTGTTTTAATTAGAAAGTTAGGCGGCTGGTGACTGCTCAATTTGTAGCGACGACATTGAGCCTCGTTAATTCAGCACTGTCATTATGGGCTGCGGATTTATGAGAGTCACTTACAAATCCAACCAGTCAACGGTCACCGATGTGGCCAGGTAGGAATGTGGGAATAACAGTCAAATGCCTTGTTGTTCGATGAGAATGTGGGACTAACAGTCACATGCATTGTGGTCAGATGGGAATATAGGAATAACAGTCACATGTATTGTTGCCCAATGTGAAGATACGAATAACAGTCACATGCATCGTTCCCGTTGGGAGTATGAGAATAACAGTCACATGCATTGTGGCCAGATGGGAGTATGAGAACAATAGTATAGTGGCTAGTTGTATGGTTTAAAACTTCAATGTAGTGCGTTTTAACTAACAAATGAAAATGTATCGGAACGAGCAAATCAACTGTTTGAAGTATTCTAATTAAAAACGTTTTTAAAAATATAGATTTATGCACACAATACTGGTAAACAACCCAGTAAACAAACAAAGATAGAATTGGTAAATTACAAAACAATATTGTTTACAATTGTGTGTCAAAATTTCAATCCAGTAATGACTAACCTCATTAATTTGACTCAATTAGTTTTATAACAAAAGGGCTTTGACAAAAGTGATCAAATGACATTTGAAATGAGGTGCAACATCGAGGCGGCGTTCAGGTGAGAGCTTATAATGAGAGGAGCCTTCAGCCCACAACGACGCTTTGAGCTCGTGGAAATCCAATATGTTTGAGGGATGCAATTCATCAAATACGTAAAGCTTGAACCTGATCACTGGCAGGAGGTAGCACACTGGCAAGCTAAAGTTAGTCAGAACAGTTCAGTTTTTTTCGATATCGTTTGAATTTCAGCACATGGGTGTAGTATCTGTTCTAACTCTATCGAATTCGTGAGTTCTAAGGTGTCCATGAAACCACGCAATGCAAGTGTAATTAATTGTTGTTAGAATACTTCAAGTCGCCTGAAACCCTTGTCATGGTACCAGTGATGGGCACTAAATACATTAAATGAATTTACATACTAAATACATCGTTCACATATACTTAAATACTAAATAAATTTTCCAAATGTATTGAAATACCAAAAACTGAATACATAAAATGTATGTAAATATTTTAGCAAAAACTTCTCTCTTAAAACTAAATTTGCATATTGAAGAATCAAGACACTCGTAGATTGAGTGTACTTAATTAATCGTAAGATATTATTCATTTAGAGTAATAATCTTCGCTCCTCTTTAAAGTGTACGTGCGTTGTACTGTCGTACGGGAAACTAGCTGCATTATAATTAAAATGGGACTAGAATTTCAAGCAGCAGGACTAACAATTATTATAGTCTAAAAATTTTGCTCGATCCCTGTACCTTATAAATCACCTGGAAAAAAATTAAATGAAGCATAGAAAGTATCATTTTATTTGCAATTACTATTTTTCATTTAATGTTGAAAATGAATACTAATACAGTTCCATATCATCCTACCTATACTGTCGTGTATCATTTTTCATGTATGCCGATGCGCAAAAGAATTTTATCAAATACAGTATATTTATGCAGACATAATTTATATACATTCCTTTGAGAAACATTCCATGAGAAGCCTCCATGGGAGTATAATCAAGCGGAATGTCTTTCACATATTTTTGGGACTTAGCGGCCTTCGGAGGGATAATGGAATTTCGAGCTGCACCCAAGGAGGCACGTTGATACTGTCAGTCTTCGTCAGTATGTCTTGGGAATTTAGGATTCCTCGACAGGAATTTGATCGAGCTACCTACCTCAGCGTAATTAATGTTGGTTGCAAGAGTCTGTAGTAGGTTTAGTTTTTGTATATTAGTAGACCTTGTTCATCCATTTTCTTCTTCCGTGTCTCTCTCGTGGAGGAGACCTCGAACCTGACCTCCCGTACGAATGTCTTCGATTTGTAATCTATAGTTTTCATTCTTTCAGTTTTTTCTCTCTAAAATGCTCTCTGCCCTTGCTGAAATTCCTTTGCAACGGCTGCAGAGGTACAACACTATTGACTTCAGTCTAGTAACCTAAAAAGTTAAAAAAACTTTCAATGTTTTATTCAAATCAAACAAAATATAATTTCTCTAATTATTATCCTGGAAAATAGGAGACCTTCATATTTCATTTTTATAAAAATTTAATTTTCAGCTGGAGTAACATTATATTGGACGAAGATTTTACACTCCTAAATGAAGTGTTATGTGCTCTCGATAATATATGTATATTCAATTAAAGAGTCTAAAAATTATGTAAAAATTTTACTCCAGCTAAACTTTAAATTCTCATAAGTAACAAACACAAAGAAAATACTGTTCATCAAGTCAGAAATAGGACTGAACAATTAAAATTTTTTATTAGATCGCAATAATATCGACTTTTCAACAGTTTAGTCGCCAAGTTTATATCTATGGAGGGTCAACGTTAAACCAGCAAAAGAGAATAACCTCTCGACGGCAAAGTTAGGTTAAAACGAAGAAACATTCTTAGAATAAATGGATGCCGTTCCAAGCTTTCAATGTTCTTGTTTCTGTCGTTGAGATATGTGATAACCTGCATTACTACTGAGGATTTGCTGAATGAGCTTTTCTTTTCGAAGCCGAAGTACTCATTTTCGGACGACGTCGAGTTTGCCTCCTCTGTAGCATCGGCAGAACGCGCAGACTGGAATATCGAGGCAAAAATTGTGACATCATTTTTCACTGAAGCCATTTTTTCTCGCGGTCCCACGCTTTGTTGATATCCACTTATCGCAACTTGAAGGGTGAGTGGTGGCAGCCAATATAGCATCATGAACGTTTGGTTTACCAACTAACTGAAGGTATTTTTGAAACCTTTGCTGGAAGCCCTGAAAAACTGCCTGTAAGCAGTATTGGGCAGTAGTCAAATACATTGCATTTAAATACGCATTTATATACATTTGTGTATTTAAAAATGTCTTTTCAAATACACTTAAAAACGTGTATTTACATTCCATATTTATATTCAATATTTGTGTATTTAAATATATTGAAACAATTTTACAGCTAAGTACGATGCTTGACGCGAGTTTGAACGTCCAAGCACGACACTTGAAACGCTTTAAACGTCGTTGTAACGCAACGGCTCTAGTTGTCAGAAAATAGATCAGATTTTCTTCCTCATAAAGACTTTTTCTTTATTTCTGTGATCGGTCTCTCCAGTTTTTTTAGTGTGCTACCCTCCAGCCCCGCAACTGGTAAAAAACTAAAAGTGCTGCCGATTATTATCTCGTGACATTAGAACTTAGATTGGCAATATGTGTTGTTTCTTTTTATGTGATATGTGTTGATTATCTGTTCTACAAAAATTGTTTCCTTTTCTCATCAGGCCTGACCTCTTCAGCGGCGCCTCTACCCGTGTCAGTTCAGCATAGGTAAATGACTTGAATAAGTAGGAGAAATTAAACTTAGCTTAGTTGTTAGATGTTCAGTTCCGAGCTTTCGGGGCCGGCTGAATATAGTTTCTGCTCGTGCGGCATTTAACCATTCTGTTAACTAGCTTTCCCTCAATCAAATTAGTTCATCGATTAACTTTGTATTTTGTTTGTTATTGGTAAATTATTATTAAATTCTAAAAGTATTATTTATTCTTCCTCCTTAAATAACGGTCGGGCATGGATCTGAAGCCATTCTCTGTCAGAACCTGTAGGGCGAGGAATTATGCCCTTACATTAGTGTCACCGCCTCCGGCCGCCAGAGTTGCCAGAATTGCTACACGTTGGTAACGAAAGTGCTACATATTGCCAACAAATATTAATTTTGTTACAACTTCATCAGAAGTTGCTACTATTTCAATATTCAATGTTAGTTCACAAAGTAATTGATGTTTGGATCAATGGAATTTCCAATAATTGTTTCAAACGTATGTAAAAAGTATTCGAAACACGTTTTGTTCTGCAACACTCCCCTGCTGTGCAGGTCGAGAGTAGTGTGGCAGTAGTAAGTCGCAGCATGAACTTAATTGGTTTTAGACGACTGTGGGAAAATAACGATCTGACAAAGAGTTTGAGCCCTTATGAATATATATCTTGAACTTCTATGAACTATCAATGAAGTAAATATTCGACCTATTTATGTCGAATTTAAAAACTTAAAACTGTATCAGGCAATTTGATTCTGATAACGTTAATATAGGGATAACACACACTATCATTCCTCTTTCCTTAAAATTCATCAATACTGTATTAAAAACAGAGTATAAACAATTAAACACCGAAAGAGAGCTCATTTTGGAAGACACGTACGCATTCGAAAAAATCCTGCAAAATTTTGGATTGATATTTCAAAAGAAATGGATGGTGATAGTCTTCATTACCCATTACTGTTCAAATTAATGCTGGGCCTACTCTCATTGCTTAGTTTTTCTACGTGTTTCGAGAGTCCATTTTTTCTGCTAAATATCCTAAAAAAGGCTGCAGTTGCAATATATTACTTGCCTTGTATTACCATCTTTTGCATTCAAAATGTTTACTTGCTGTACCCATTGGAAGTCCTTCCAACAATTAAGTAATTAGCAGGATAGAATTCATACGACAGCAACACTGAAAATCAGTTCTTTCCGAAAGACCAATAATTCGTGGCCAAAAATTCCCGTTTTTTACCTATTTATGCAGAGAAAATAGATTTAGTAATAGAACACAATTTTAGTATGTGTTAGAATATATTGTAATAACAGTAAAAACATTGCATATGCTGGAACAATGTTCGGATAAAATTATACTATGTAAGTTCTACTCAAAAAATTTGACAATGGGTATGATGTAAAAGTAATATGTTCAACAAGCGCATAATATGAGTTTAGATATACGTTGTAAAAACGCATAAAACGGTATCAATATTAAAAATAGCGCAATTATTTAGTATTTTGAAAATTTGTTACGTTTTCGTTTCATTTGTTAATTTTTGGGACTCGAAGTTGTTACTATTCACGAAAACCATCTGGCAATCCTGGTCGGAACTGCTCTGAAATTTTGTTGCTCGTCTTACGCATTAGCTATTATATAAGATGGCCTTGAAAAGTTCTATTTAATGTTCCTCATCCTCTTCAGGTACCGACAATAGAGGAAGGACGCCAATGCACCATATTTTTGGTAGAAAATATTTTGAAATAAAAGAACAATCTAGTGTTAAACTCATGAAATGAAAGCAAATAGTTTTATTTTTAGTTTGTTGTTTGTTGCTTGACCGTTCACGTGAACAGACGCACCAGAAAATTGGTACTCAAATTATTCAAAATGTGACAGAAAGACAGTACTACCAAGCATCTAAATCAAACTGACATCCCCGTGAATGTGCCCCCATCAAACTGAAAAAAAAGTGACTTCAAGTTTGAATATGCGCAAATTTTAAGCAAAAATATAGTAATAATCCTGTCCAAATGCTTACAGTGTATGACTCAGTGACTAAAACGTAGGTAGGCCTAAGAACGGCCCTCGCGCTGAAGGAAACCACCCTCAGTCGAGCAGAGCTTACCTTTCTCCCTACCCTCCCTTGCAAAGAAAGCTCACGCAGTTAAAGCAGTGTTTTTGAGTACCTCAGTGGAAATATCGGCCAGACATAAAATTGGGAAAACGAACTATTACAAAAGAAGGTGTCAATGTGAAAGTGTCTGCACCCTTCTTAATGATAATCAAAGGTACTGGTTAAATAAAAAAGAGATAGTAATCCCAAATTCATCACCCATCAAAGTTTGAATAAATCCAAACATGTCCATGGCAAATGCAAGAATAACTCTCCTCGTTGCAAGAAGAAGAGGAAGAAGAAAAAA
>VCRD01003620.1:34187-58170 GCA_006783055.1 Trinorchestia longiramus
TCAGTAATTGCTTTGCTACAATAAGTGACTGTGAAACCTCAGAACTTTAGTCTACTACAGCTTTTCTTATCTATATCAACATCTAAGTATTGAAAATTTGACACATTCACTGTTATATTTTATTTTTTACTCTCTTTCTCTGATATGTAACGCCCGTTCATATTAAACACGATATTTACAGATAACTGAAATAATGATTAAATTAACTAGATCATCAGCAAGCCATACCATACGGTCAACCAGTAATTAGAAATTACAATTTCAATTTAATAACAATCATAATTTTATGTTTTAAGTTTTCGCTCCCATAATTTTCCTTTTTCGGTCTTTCTCGGATGTTAAACATCCAATTCAGTTAAATGTAATGATGTCAAGTCTAAGCTGTACCTAAAAAAAATATTTCGCTTATCACTTAAAATGCGTATAATACCTACCACGTCAGAATTTATATGTATCACCAATGATTACCTCCTAAGTCATCATTGAAAAAGCGAAGTTTCATTTGTTTCCCCATGTAGATTTAACTTTCATTGCGTGATGTGAATGTTTACATATACCCGTAGGTACTGCTGTTCTATCATGTATGATACTACGCATAGAATATCTACCTCTTAAGGATTTTATGATAAGGCATTTTTAAAAACCATTGCTGTTACATTTCTTATGTACCAACTTTATTGGAAATATACGTTTTTGTTGTTTGTTTTATGATATCTCAGCCACTTATTTGATAAATTTTGCCATAATTAAATTTTCTTCGTTCTTTTTTTCTATGCGGCTGATATTTCGCCCACAATCTATTTCGTGGTCAAAATTTTATCTCTTTAAACTGAATTCAACATATGTTTTATCATCAAATAATATTCGTGTTGTACGCGTGGAATTTTCAAAATCCCGAGCACCATTTTTATCAATATTGACAGTGAAAGCGTTTTGCAAAGTTGAAAAAAGCTCTACTACGAGATGGAGTTCACTCCATGACGCCTTAACTCGGTTACTGAAACACAAAGATAAGCTCAATGAACTTTTTACTGCACTAAAATATCAGAAATGGAATTCATTTATGAATACATTTGGGTTATGGGACCCATTGCTTCTGTAATCAACCACCTGCAAGGATAAGAGGCCATTTTCTACGGATACTTCCTAGCTACCTTTCTTATTGTGCAGAATAAAATCAGTGAACTGAAGGCAACGCAGTTAAAACATCGTGTTCCACTTTTACAGGCAGTTTTTCAGTGCTTTCAGAAAAGATTTCAAAAATACCTTCAGCTAGTTGATGAACCAGACGTTCATGACGCTATATTGGCTGCAACCACTCATCTTTACTTCAAGTTGTGATGGGTGGATATCAACAAAGCGTGGGACTGAGAGAGCAAAATGACCACTGAAAAATGGTCTCAAAATTTTTGCCTCGATATTCCAGTCTGCGCGTTCCGCCGATGCCTTAGAGGAGGCAAACTCGACGCCGTCCGAAGATGAGTATTCAAGAAGAGTGGCAAAAACATTGAAAGCTTGAAACGGCATCCTCTTATTCTGAAAAGGTTTCTTCGTTTTAACACAACATTGCCGTCTTCTACCTCTGTCGAGAGGTTATTCTCCCTTGCTGGCTTAACATTAACCCCCATAGAAATAAACTTAAGCGACAAAACTGTTGAACAGTTGATATTATTGAGCTGTAATAAAAACTTTAAACTGTTCCGTCCAAGTTCCGAGTTTTTGAACAGTATTTTCATTTGTGAGTTCCTTATGAGAATTTAACGCTTAGGAAGAGTAAACTTTATACATGACTTATATGCTTTTTTAATAGAATATATTATCAAGAGCATTTATCATAACGCATTTATAATAATAAAATATGAAAGCCCCATACTTTCACGGATACGATTTGAAGAAATTATATTTTGTTTGATTTACATAATATATTGAATGTTTAGTTTCTTAAACTTTTCAGGTTACAAGATTCGAGTCAAGAGTGTTGTACCTCCTCAGCCGTTGCAAAGGCGTTTCAGCAAGGGCAGAGACATTTTAGAGAAACGAAGACATTCGTGCAGGAGGTCTGAGGCCTCCACGAGAGAGACACGGAAGGAGAAAACGGATGAATAATGTCTACTTACATACAAAAACTTTGTAAACCTACAACATACTCGTGCATCCAACATTGGCTACCGTGAGGTAACAAGCTCGATCGAATTCCAGTCGAGGAATACTAAATTTCTAAGGCACGCTGACAAGAACAGACAGTATCAGCGTGTCTCCTTGGGTGCAGCTCGGAAATTCTAGCTATCCCTCCGACGAACGCTAAGTCCCAAAATTATGTGAAGGACAAGTCCCTTGATCATACTCCCAGGAGGCTTCTCATGGACTGCATCTCAAATGAATGTACCTAAATTATGTCTGCATAAATATACTGTAGTTGATAAAATTCTTTGACTCATTGTCATACATCAGCTATTTATGAAAATAATTCAAAACAGTATAGGCAGGATGTTATGGAACTGTATTGATGTTTGTTTTTAAAATTAAAAAATAGTAATAGGGAGTAAAATGATACTATCTACCCTATTTTCACTTTAATTTTTCATATGATTTATAATATAAGCTGTAGGGGCGAGCCAAATGTTTAGACAATAATAGCTGTTAGTCCTGCTGCTGTACAGTAAGAAGGGTGGATAGGAAGTGTTCGTAGTAAATGGCCGCTTCGCTATGCGGGTAGTTGATTGCAGTAGTGATGGGTGTCAAAGCACAAATATATATTAATCACTAAATTCTATTTCCAAACTTTTCAGGGTTGGGAGCTCTAGTACAGTGAAAAGTTCATTGAGTTTATGTTTGTATTTCAGTAGTAGAGTTAAGGCGTCATGGAGTGAATTCCATCTCGTAGTGGATGGGAGCCGCACACTACAGTTGATGACTCATTTTATTATATCGGCAGACTTTGGACGACCGACTTGGTTCCAGACAGCTGAACATGTCCCCATTGTAGTATGGTTAATCGATTAAAAATTATAATTTCTGAGTGCATTAAACTTTCTTGATATTGTAATAATAATAATAATGATAATAATACTCTAATTTTTTAGATTTGAATCATCCAGTAGAGCGATTTTTGACTTTACAAAACGCTTTCACTGTCAGTATTGATAAAATGGGGCGAGGGATTTTGAGAATTTCGAGCGTACAACACAAATATTATTTTTTGATAGAACATATATTGAATACAGCTTAAAGGAATAACATTTTCATAATGGATTGCGAGTGAAAGATCAGGCACATCGAAAAAAATAACAAAAAGAACTTAATTATGGCGAAAGTTTTTTAAACAAGTGACAGAGGCATTATAGCTCATGAAATGAAAGCAAATCGTTTAAAATTATTAATTATTACTCGTTTTTCAGCATGGACCATTGAATTTGCATTAAAATATTTGCTGTGAATTTTCCCTGTACCATCAGAAAAAAGTCGTCGATTAAAAAGAAATAAAAACCTACTTTTACAAAATGAAAAGATGTATATATGCATATACCTATATATTTATAAAGTAGTAATATATATATATATATATATATGATATATATATATATATATATATATATATATATATATATATATATATATATATATATATATATATATATATATATATATATATATATACAGAGTTGCTTAATTGTCAAAGAATTACATAACTTAGAATAGTACAATAAAAGATCTTGCTTACCTTCATATGAGTGTAAAGATTTGTTGTACTGTTCATGGCGGCGGAGATCGCTTGGCCACATGGCATGAACTCACATTTGAGTAACGCTAGATTGTTCTTTCATTTTAAATATTTTCCACCAAAAAAAGGGTACACTGGCGTCCTTTCTCTATTGTCGGTACTTGAAGAGGGGAAGAACATGAAATAGAACTTGGAGAGGCCATTTTATCAATAGCTAACACGTATTACGAACAACAAAAGTTTCAAAGCAGGTACAACCATTCCTCACGAAACACATCCTCAACTGCTGGGGAAGCTATGGGCGTGCCAAAGAGCAATTGTGTTACAACGACGTTCAAACGCGCTTCAAGTGTCGTACTTGGACACAGTAAAGTAAAGCATAGTAGGGGCGAAGTGGACGGTTGGGATGACCCAAGGTATGACGTAAGTATTTTTCAAACAGTGACGTCGTCATCCCGCAGGGCACTGATTGTCAATTGTTTTGGAGGGCGGGGAGCCAGATGTAGACGGAACGTCGTGGTGATGAATGACGAAAACGAGTATCCGATGTTAGACACGAACCTACGCCTCAAAGGGGACTATTATCCTTCCAAGTGCTTCAGACCACTTGGCTGCACTCACTCTTATGGGACGATGAAGTTCAAATATTTATTAATTAAATAATAATTTTTTATGCTAGTACGTAATTTCCAAGCGTTTAACTCCAGAACCGACACATTGACGATATTCCGCTAAGAAAAGAGAAAGCGGCAAATTATAATTGTAGGGTGAATCATTTAGGGATGAACTTATTTGGCTCCCACGATACTTATGCTTTAGAAAAAGTGACAGTCCAGACGCCGTTCGTTTATAATTCATTTACATCATAAGATTTTGTTTTCCTACTGATGCAACATTGTATTATTAGAGCAGTGAATTTTTCAAGATTTCTATAAATAATGCTCAACCATTAATAAGCTTAACAGAAACATTACATTCATAAATTTAATAGACAAGTGAAAGAAGAAACTAACTAAAAACAATTCTGCACATAATAAGCTACTAGTATATGACTTGTTTAAGTACTTGGCACAAATATTTCGGTGGCTTTTTACGTGATCCTGAAATAACTTTTTAACTGAAAATTTAATGGTAGTTTCCAGATGTAGCAATCCATTTTGAAATTAATTTTACGGGAAAATAGAATATCAAAGCTTAGAATCTTGTTTGCTATTATTTAAAAATTTTTATTAACAAGATTTTTTATAAGGTTCAACAGGAGCAGCCATCAAAAGAAAAAAGAAAACAGTGCACAAAAATTCTCTTTCTCGTGACATCATGACTCACAACCGTCGCTCGCGTGCTATGATTGGATGCCTTGTAGGAACGTCACTGATACGTCACGGCTTT
Source organism: Trinorchestia longiramus (assembly GCA_006783055.1). Lineage (NCBI taxonomy): Eukaryota > Metazoa > Arthropoda > Malacostraca > Amphipoda > Talitridae > Trinorchestia > Trinorchestia longiramus. The sequence goes on from VCRD01003620.1 coordinate 39,298, forward strand.
TCATGACGTCCTTGTCCCCCCCTGAGTTTATCACACCAGTACGATGTTTACATTACTGTGGGCTTGGACGTTGAAACTCGTTTCAAGCGTCGTACTTAGACGAAAAACGATTTCAATGTTAATTGTTAATTATTTTACTTAAATACATTGTACTTAAATATACAATATTGTATTCAAATACAGTATTTAAATAATCTTTTAAATGTATATGAATATAAATTTTTAAATACATAAAATTAGTTCAATACATCTTTTATCTACTGCCTAACACTGCTTGATGCGCAGGTTGCAGTCACACACCTGCAACTATAACTGCATGATAATAGTTTGCTCACACTTCACAAACGATCTTTAAAACGACAAGCGAATTTACTTTTTAGACTACATTTTCCCAGCAAAAAACATGACAGTTGTAGTCCAGCCTTCAGAATAATATTGTACGGGAAAATTCATGGCAGGGTTTATAAACTTGTTCATAGAACGTTAGATTTAATCCTAGGGTTTTCATTCTTGAATTTTTGTTAGTAGCAAACGCAATGGACTTGGGTAGAAGCCCAAGAATAGGCCAAGCGACTCGTTTCTATTGCCTTATTCTATTCAAAAAAAATTATTTTAGACACTTTTGCTGTGTTGTTAGAATTTCTGTTACTTGTATTTAAGTGTTTTCGTTTTTAGGTGATTATTTCAATATGAAACGCTAGCTGGGACCATCTGGAGCTCAGTGTCTCACTTTATCACCAGTACATATTACATCATCTCATTACCTGTTTTTCACACCATCTCATTATCACCACACCTGTCACCTCATCTCATTACCACCACATCTGCCACTTCACCTCATAAACATCTGTCACCTTACCTTATTTTCAGTTTTGTTGAGGCTTCTCCAGACGATGACAAAGGTGTTGCCTACGAGCGCAACGAAGCCCAGGACGACGATGCACACCCTCAGTACCAGGTTACTCATCAAGTCCTCGCATGATGAAAACTGGTCCTGAGGAGCGCAGTGAGGTGTGTGGGGGGTCAGGCAGCACCAGCGCCACTCATCTGTTGTCCTAGGACACCGGGACGGAGCAAATGACAACAATGAAACGCCGTATTATTCAATCAAAGCTACGTGATGATTGCCTCGATGCCATCCGTATAACTAGGCTCAGTATCTGAATTACATGAAATATCAGAAAGATGCTGAGACACTCAACAGAGAGAGTACAATATTCCAATTTCATGCATAAAATTCAACTTTTTAAATCTTCATTTATGCAAAAACATTACTCCACCATCAACTAAGTCATCCTCACAAAAAGGTTCATCAACATATGTAGACTGTGCAAGAAATACATAGTGAGGTGCTGTTTACAAAACACGCACGCCAATAAAGATCTTTGATGAAACTAAGATGCTAGAATTGTCCAAAACTGTCTTTGCAAATGGATTCTATGATCCTTCATAATTTACAAATCTAGGAATGTTACCTTTCGTCACACACGAAAATTTACCTTGAATAAATTGAAAATTGACGCTTGATCTCTTGATGCCTCAATTATTGATTAGGTGGCATAATTCATCAAAATAAAACATAAATTACGATAAACATGAACACGGGACAGGATTGCGATTAAGCACATCCCAGTTAGTATGATAGAAATTTTGTGTCAGGGGTTTCCTATGCTTGCATTACGCGTACAAACACGAGGTTCATAATACTTTGAGAGTATGGTAGGTAGGTCGGTACCAGTAGGAAAGATTTGACGGAGAGTTTGGCACAGGGTGTGCCTAAGTATAGGGGTGAAACGGAAAGGGATACTAGGAGGGGAATAGAAATGAGCGCTCTGCGCACTTGTGTTGAGTGGTGGAGGTCTGTCCATGGGGTTTGTTCCTGTGGGTGGTCTCTATAAGGAGTTATGTGTTGTTTTTATCATTGATAATCGGGGTTGGTGGTAGAGGGGCATGGGCTCTGGTTGGGTTAGAGAGTATAGCTCAGAAAATTGTCTGGTAACTGCAGAGTGCATTACGATACTGTTGCTGGTTAAGCTATGACGTAAAAACTACGTTCTATTTCAACTCACATTTGCAAGTGATTTGAACAATATGGGCTGACTTTTTCTTATTAAATATGCGATGAAGCGTAAGCGAGTGTATCAAAGCAGTTCAGGCTGGAGGCAGTTGGAAGAACATCAAAAGGAGTTATAATTATCTCATAGGATGGCCTCCAAGAGCAAATAATGTATACTGTCAATCATACCTTTGCGATACACAATTTAAGTAATAATTTTCTCATGCTCAAGTTCTAAAATTTTAAATGATGTACAATTTATTACCTTATAGGAGGGGTTCTGTGCGTGCTGTTCAAAGGAAAAAATCTCATCAAACGATTACAATTCAGGGGAAAAATATTTAAATACCAATCAAATCCCGACATTCATGGAACGGAAAAATCATTGATACAATTTAAATGATATACGAGGGTAATTTCCCAGTCAGGAGAGGTAGCTCTTTATGTTAAACTTTTAAAGCCGTACTGGTGTTCCCGCTGCCATGACACTCACGTCCTCTACAGCAGTGCTACTCGAGTGGTGGTCCGCGGACCGGTGCTGGCCAGCGAGCCATCAGCTACCAGTGCGTGGTTGGCATGAGTTGCCAGTATTGTTTCCAGTATAAATTCATATTGCTAAGAGATATTACCAGTCCCTGGCATGTTGGAAAATCAAACTGCAGGTACGCCCCATCAGATAGTTTGATAAGCACTGACTTACAGCAAGTGCAGCAGTGTTAGAATCATGATCGAGGTGTGCGAAAACACCATAGACATGTAAACAAGACATACGAGGGACATTCAAAAAATACGCAGAATTTTGTAATTATTATCAATTTTTCTGAACAATGGATTTATTTTTCAGCATAACCTACGTCAAGGTTTATTCATTCCTCTAGGCGGTGCTTCCATCCTTTTAGACCATTTTTGAAAAAATCTGCAGATCCCTTTATGAGTCATGTTTTTGCTGCGTGTTCTGCTTCATCAGTGTAATTAAAATGAACGCCTTTCAACAGTTCTTTGAGTTTTGGGAATAAAAAAGTCAGATGGGGCTGGGTTTGGGCTATAAGGTGGTTGTGGCAGAATTCTAATCGAAATTCTCTCAAAACTTCTTTTGTAACGCATGAATAATACGCTGGGGCGTTGTTGTAATAGAAGAGGATTCCACGATGGAGCTTTTCTGGACGCTTTTTAGCTAATTCTGCTTTCAATATCTTAAAAATTTTCATATAATAGGCTCCTGTGACAATTTTTCAACCTCCCAAAAGTCTACAAGTACAACTCCTTCAGAGTCCTAGAAAACGGTCGTCATTACCTTGTTGACACACCTTTCAAATTTGCATTTGATTGGGCCAGATGATCTGCATGTAAGCCATTGTTTTGAATGCTGTTTTGATGGCTTCCACGTGGAAACCATTGTATTGACTGCAGGATCATATTGGTAAACCCATGTTTCATCCCCAGTGATGATTCGACTGAAAAAGTTGTCTTCATTCGCTTCAATTTTGGTCAAAATTGCGGTTGACAATTCACTTCTAAGATTTAGTTGATCTGGGCGCAACGCTTTTAGAACCCATCTTGACGAAAGCTTGCTGAGGCCTAAATTGTTATGCAGAATCGGATGAGCTGAACCAACCGATAGGCCCATAGTCTGAGTTATCTGATTAACTGTCAATCTCCTATCTTCTTCCACTAGGCTCCTAACAGCATCAACGTTTTCAAAAATTTTCGAGGTTTTGGTATTCCACGACCCTCATCATCTTCAACAGCTTCTCTACCATCTCAAAAATTTTCAATCCATTTGTAAACGCAAATTTTCTTCGAAGCATTATCCCCATAAACGTTTTGCAAAGCTTGAATGATATCCGTTCCTTTCCAACCAAGCTTTACTAAAAAATTTATGTTTGTTCTTATCTCAAAATTCTCACATTCCATGGGGCAAAAAACTAGATTTTATCAACTATCACCTCACTGCTTCGTTTCCAGGCGAATACTGATTGCTAGCAACCGTTAGATAGCCAAGATCACGGTCTTTCTGGCTGACATGTTCGAATATGTTTTATCTTGTTTGCACTCGGGTCATGGGAACATTCTGCTCATTTTTTGAATAACCTCGTATAGACCCCATCAACGTATGGACACGACCTATAAACACCACCGACGTATAGACAAGGCATACATCTACATGTACTCGTATAGTAGACAGTATACCTCCGTTTCTCTCTCTCTCTCTCTTTCTCTCTTTGCCTCTCTATCTGTGTGTGTCTGTCCCATTACTTCCTATCTCTTACAAAAAATAATTATTGAACTGAAATCAGGATAGCTATACATGTATTATTTTACATACCATAGGTGCAAAATCACTATAAAATACATAGTTTTTTCCGTCTTAGCTTTCTTCTCTTACACGGTCATGTTATCAGTCATGTTTGGTATTTCATATAGAGAATCGAAGTTCTGTATATCCTAGTAGACCCACGCATGAAATTCACTCTTTTTTCACTGAATATTTCGTTTGATTTGCCAGTGGACGCAGGCTTTACGGAGTTTCCATATTGATGGATGTCCTTGTGGTATCCACAATACAATGCTTACAATACATGTATATAACCGATCGAATTTCCTCCGATCTAAATCCTTAGCACGTTGACTCCGAAGTGGTACGTACGAGTATGTTGGCCACTTAGGTTAGGTTCTGTAATTTTTTCAGATCCTTCTAGTGACCATGCGTACAAAGTGACGATTTACACCGGCCAGGCAATCGAAGGCAACGTGTTAAGAGCGTGACAGAGAGACGGATCAAGTTTTACTGAGTCATTTCATTTTATTTGCCAGTGGACGCGAGCTTTGAGAAGGAGTTTCCATACTGAAGGAGTTTCCATGCTAAAGGAGTTTCTACACTGAAGACTGTCTTTGGTATCCACAATACAATGCTTACAATGTATGTATACCTTACCGAATTTCCTCCTATCTAAATCCTTAACAGCGTGACAGAGAGACGGACCAAGCAAGCAAGCAAGCAAGGAACAAATTAGGTATTATTATATGTATAGTGGGATTCAAGAAATACATTCAAGTTCCGATAGTAACACGGGTAAAACTGAAAAACGCATTTTATATCATAGACGCGTAATTTTATCACTTTTAAACTAAGGAATTTACAACGGGTATTATCTGGGCCTTGTTATAGGTAGATAAGATACAGAATGGAAGTTCTGTATATATTAATGAAAAATATTCATTTAAGGCTCAATAATTTGTCGTACACTTTTAATATACTAGTAGACTCACACATAAAAATTCATGCTTTTGTTACTGAATTTTTTATTTGATTTGCCTGTGGACGCAGGCTTTGCGCAGGAGTTTCCACATTGAGGGATGTGTCATTGGTATCCACAATACAATGCTTACAATACATGTATTCCCTACCAAATTTCCTCCTATCTATATACCTAAGAATGTCACAAAGAGACAGATCAAGTAAGCAAGCAACAAACTGCATTATTATACGGTGGACTTCGTCTTTATACAGCAGAAGTCTTTTTAACCGGCACCCATGGGACCTTGCAGTTGTCGGTTAATATCACCCAAGTAACCACGAACAATTCATAGATACGCAAAAAATAAAAGGAAAACAATATCAATTGATTAAAGCAGTTAAAAAAGAAAAAACATAATGAATAAATATATAAAGTTTGACCAACGAGTGCAGGTTTAAAGGAATTCTACTGTAATTCCAGCATACAGGGTGTCCCAAAAAAACGATACCTAATTTTCAAGGGCTGTAATTCAGAAACTATTAAACTTAAAAAAAATAAAAAGTCACATTTTGTTTCTTAACATTTGTTCCATATCTGTAAAAAATTTCAGAAGAATTGATCCAACCGTTTTCTTTGAGCAGTATTTTTAGTGACCGATACTGAAAGCCTGTTTGCACACTTTCGTTGAACTTCGAATTTTATGATATTAAAACCATGTTTTTAATAACTTTCAACCGTTTATTGAATGGAAAATTCCACTAAAATAAAAAAACAATCGAAATGTTCATCCTATTGTTCGTTTCCTTCGGTGTGTCCTCCGATTCTCTCAATACACAGTTGTATTCGCTTCCTCATTCCCGCCATCACTCGTCTAACGAGAGCATCATCTCCTTGCAGCAAATTGGCCTCATTTTCAATTCTTTGGTTGAGTTCGTGTGTATTGCGCTACGGAGAGCTATAAACCTTACTATTTAGATGTCCCCAAAGAAAGAAATCAAACGGTGTCAAATCAGGTGATCTGGGGGCCACTCGATACGATGATTCAAGGCGATAATGCGATTGCCGAATAGCTTATTCAGTTTTTCCCTCACAGCAACAGTTCTATGCGTAGGAGCACCGTCCTGAATCCACCAGGTTCGGTTGATTCTGTTTCCATGCGTTTCTCAAAGTCCTGGAACGATCCTATTATTTATTAGATCAAGGTATTCAACTTCATTTAAGTTGTTGTAAAAATAAAGACCGATGACATGTCCATTGCCACAAAGTCCCATTCACACAGACACTTTCTCTCTGGAAATTCCTACGTCAAAGTTGAAATTAGGAGCTTGGTTCTTCGGTGCATACGTGTGAACGTTATGATTATTTACTTTGCCATTCAAATGAAAAGCGGCCTTATCGCCAACCACAATGTCGTCCACAAACCGAACATTTTTTTGCAAAAACCATTGAGTAAAATTCAGCCGCCGAGGAAGATCGTTATCGAGAAGTTTGTTCCGCACACATGCATCTTGTAAGGATGCCACTTCAAATATAAAGTTATATTTCTGTTGAATGTAGATTTAGTAACATCTAATCCACTTTTTCTTGAAGAAATTTGCGGATTTTCTGTAAGTGCTCCTTGAACAATTCGAACATTTTTTCTGATCGCCCCGTTCTTTTCCGTCCTGATCGACCTTTGTTGAGATTCAGGCTTGTTCCTTCGGTTCCGTACCTAGTAACATTTCTCCAAATAGTCATCTTTGTTGGAGACTGTCTTTCAGGAAAATGCTATTGAAATGATTGAATGACCTGATGGAAACTTTTTGCTTGAAAATACTTCTCAACGATGAATGTTATTGGTTCTTTTGTGAATTGCATAATGGAGAGGCTCTTTGATCGGTAAAAATCTTGAATAGTTTAACATCACGCTCTCGTATTCATATGTAATTCAACTTACGAGTTGAAGCCGTATCAATGATACCAAATCATAAGAAAACAAAATGTGACTCTCCAATTTTTTGTACGTTTAATAGTTTCTGAATTACAGCCCTTGAAAATTGGGTATCTTTTTTTTTGGGACACCCTGTATAGTGGAATTGATGAAAAATATTAATTTAAAGTGCAATACTTCGTCGTAAATCTTTAATACATCCTTCTTTATAATAATTTCAAATTAGTAAATTTTAATCCGTGGAACTTCCACGGGAACGGTCTAGTACATTAGATCCTATCGGCAGGGTCGGTCGGAGTGAAGTGTTAACTGTACAATGAAACGAAAATTAGAAGTTTCGTTATGCTCTACGTTCAAGCTCACTCTACGAAAACAATTATAGAACGACCTGAGGCTGCTGATGTCCATCAAAGGGAACTTTGACTTCTTGGACGACAGAAAAATATTTTACCATGATCATGAACGAATATTATCAACCAAATCATTAGATAACCTGTACAATTAAGAGGTTAAGTTTTCTAATGCTCGGATAGGTAGGTGAAATAGGTGAAAGTATATATGTATGGGTACAAAAGGGCTGAAATAATTAATGCACGAAACACTATAACATACTTCTGTTGCGGAAGTAGGGTTAGTCGATGCTCTATTTTGAAATGACGTTGTGCTAAGTGAGACCAAAAGGTCCACGGCATCTTCGAAATTGTTAGTCCTGTTATGATAACTTCATCTGTGGTTGCTTTGATTATGCAAAAGCCAAGGGCACACAGCTAAAATTTTATCGTGCGAAAAGGCAAGGACAGTTTTCAGTGCGTCAAACCCTTCCTCGTGTTTGCGTTCGCCTTACTGACCTCTGTGATGACAAGAGTGCTCTACATTTCATTGACTTTTAGTGCACGAAGTTAGCCTGAATTCCACGCTGCAGTAACATTATTTTAAATACGTTGTGCAAAAATCCTAAAACATTTCTTACGAATTTTAGTTATTTCGGTGAACCAAAGCAGGAAATTTAAAAAATCACACTGGCCGGAAGACCACAGCTCTGAAATTGTCTTTTGAGGTAAAACTCGTTCATACCAAATCCATCATGACTTCCTTTGAACTGCGGGCGGTTTCTGCTACCAAGCAGAGAAATGAATCAAAATGATTGCTATTCATACTGCAAAGTAGCCATTCATATTATATTCAGTTTGAATGTAGCCTCACTCTTTACTCAATTGGACCTTCATTTATTGCTATTGAGTTGTGATTCGTTATTTTGATGCAGAGTTTCAATCAGTTCTGGAGTCCCCGGAATTTGAAATATTTTATTCCTTTGTGAGGTGTAGAGTATGATGACCATCCCTCATTACTACTCCACTTATGTTTGAAATAAAGTTCGAGGACAAAAAGCCGACGGCCATTATTAATTTCAACAGGTTCAGCTAAAAACAATTCCTAGCAAGAATGAAAATTTTTCAAAAAAGAGCATAAATATGAACCCCTTATGATGATCAGAGACTTATAATTGAGAGAAATATTCAACAAATCTTTTCATTGTTGAAAGAGAGTTCATAGTTCATCGCAAAGTTGTGCATCAAAGTAAAAATTTTCTTTCATGCCTAATTTGAATTTTTAGCATCCTTCTTTTTGTTTTTGGTCGCCGGAGTTTATCACTACGTTTGTCGCATGGGGAACCCAAATGTTTTGTTTTCATTTAAGATTTTTTATTGATGACTAGGTTGTTCAGTATCTTCACTGTTTAGCACCAGCTTTAAATAAGTAGAGAAAATTAGTAAGGTTACAAGGTTGAGTGAAATTTGAATGAACTTACAAAGAATGCAGGCTTTGGAGGGGTCTGAAGAGGCGGTCTGTGAGGCTGGTCAGCTTGTTGCCTTGCAGCTCTCTGAGAAAATAATAAAATATAAGTTTATTATTCTATGAAGTGTTCCTTCAGCTCAGAACTCTATGAAGTGCTTTTCTACGTGTCAGAGGTACGATGTATTAGGAAGACACAAGGGCATTATAGATAAGCTATCTTCCTGAGCTGCTTGAATACAGAAGGGGAAAAAATATTGTTTATGGTCCGAATATTTTTGAATTCAGTAAAAACTATTCAGCATCAATGTTTTTCAAATGTTCTTCCAAGATGAAATGTTCTTTAGAAAGCAATTCAAGATTGAAATCTTATTAGTACGAAGAAACGATTGACTGAAAGACTACAGGGTGTTTCAGAATAAAGGGAACAAACTTTTTGGCAGGTTTATGACAATTAAAATGCGTGATTTTGATTTTATGGGTTGAAACTCAAGGGTGAATCATAAGTAAACGATACAGTATTGCATTTTTTCGATGTAACCACTCACATTACGAAATACAGCTTTAAGTCTATTCACAAACGCATGGTAAGCGGCACGTATCTGTTCTTGTGGAATTGCTTCCCATTCCCTTGGCAGTTTTGCTTTGAGGGACTCGAGAGAAGTGTGAAGGGGAGCTAAGACCCTTGTCTCTAAAATGAATTAAATTGAAAAGTCGAAGGGATTGAGGTCAGGGTTCCTTGCTGGCCATATATCTTTGCTTATGAAAGATAGAATGTTCCTCTGAATCCAGGTTTGGGTTACGTTGGAGCCATGTGATGGTGGTGAATCCTGTTGGAGACTCCATGGTGAGCCCTGAAATGTTCTGTAGCCCATGGTAGCAACTTTGATTTCAAAATAAGAGAAATGTACAGTTCTGAGTTCAGTTTGACCCCACAAGGCACAAAAATAAGCGGAGGTCTTCCTGTGGCTGTCATAGCTGCCCAAACCATGACAGACTGTGCATTTTGACGTTTCGTAACAATACTACCCTAAACTGAATATAAGAAACTCCAAACTCGATCGTTCTAACGGTTCACAACTTGCTGAATGTCGAATTTTTTCTCATCGGTGAACACCAAGTTTGGGGGCGCACCATGAGCTATCTCATTAAGGATGTGACTTCTTTCAGCCCTCATTCTCTTATAATATGCAGTAAGCTCAAGACATTTCAGCTTTTTATGAGGTTTATTTCGCAAATCCTCTTTTAACACTCGATACATTGAAGATTTGCTAACACCGGCTTCTGCAGCCAGTTGTCGATGGGATCGACGTGGATTTCGACGCAACTTCTCTCGCTTGTTTTGATTAGTTTTTTGGTCCAAGCACTTCGTTTCCGGCCTTGTCTTGGTTTATCAAAGGTTGTATCAGTCTCCTTGAACTTTTTAACAATTTTTCAAACAGATGAACGTTTCATTTTTATCTTTTTTGAAATTGATACGTTACTTTCACCGTCTTTGTGGAGCTTGATAACGATACTTCGATCCACAGCCCATTATATAGAGAATAAATTTGAAATTTAAAGACTTAAAATACAAAGATTGTCTTACTACCTTCAAAATAATATAAGATTTAAGTGATCAAACTTTTTAAAATGATTTATTTATTATCCATAACTGGTTGCCTTGATTCTGAAACACTCTGTAGATAGCGGTTGTGTTTACAATTATTTATAGGATTGCTTGTGGCAGGCGTGTCTTAATTAATACAGTACAGGGACACAGTCAACTTTCAAGAATTTCCCATAGGACTGGCAGCCCATTCCGCTCCCTATCTCAATCAGCAATTAGGGATCGTCATGAAAATTTCAACCATATATTTATTTTGTTGTTAATTTTTGAGGCGTATCTAACGGAAATATTAAGTAAGACTTCCAAATTTTAGAATCCTTTTCTTTTTCATATATAAATTTAAGTTAATCAAAACCGTAATGCTATCGAATTATGCATGGTTCTAATCTACTAACATATCTGTTTCTGTATGTATGTGTGTGTATGTGTGAGTGTGCATCTGCGTGGATGTTTTTGTGTGCGTGTGTGTGCATGTGTGTGGGTGCGTATTATCTGTGTTTATGGGTATAAAAATATTAAGTTCCAGATCATAGAGACAACTGTATGTCTTTTTTATATTTTAGGCTTAACCTATGTTTTGGTGCAGCTTTTATGATGGGGTGTTTGGTTTTGAGTATTGAAAAAGATGTCCTTTATTCTATTCTATCCCTCTGCCGACATGGTTGACGCGGCTAGAAATACGGCATGGGACTTGGGTAAAACAGCCGAATAATTATCGAAGTAATTATTCGACCCAAGAATGGGCCCGAAGGTTCGTTCCTATAGCCTCATTCTATTCTATTCTATTGTAGTTTTTGCTTTCCATGTGGAATTCTTTGGAGGTAGATTTGTCCAGTCACTTGAGCGTGGAAAAACATTCACTGCCTCAATAGAATGTTTTACTATGACTACATTTCTAGTTGGATTTTTTCGATTAAAATGTTCACAAAGTTATGATCGAACTTTTTTCGATGCGTCAAGTAGGACCGCTAGGAAAAATAAAAATTAATCAAATTGCTCATTGATTGTGGTTAAATTGAATGCATGAAGAACCTCACAATCTTTGAAGTTCTTGAAACTAGCGACTGTTACTGAATAAATCAGTTGATACTTATATGTACATGTTACTTGAGTACTTTTATTTTCTAAACAAAAGATGTGTCAGCATTTATTCAATAATTTAAAATAAGATTCAGACAGGAGTATTAAATACTCACTGCAGCATTCCTAAACGATGTCCGGAGACATTGCTCTAATAAATGTCGTCTAAAACTTCATTCCATAATATAAAAAATTTCTTCTGGTCCAACCTGAAACTTCTATTCCTATGTTGCTGAAGGATTCAATATTATTTGCCGTTACGTGATCTTTTGCATATTTTGCCATTCGATTTTTATAATTCTCTGTTTTGACTTACCTGCAATGGAAGCTCATATTTTTTAAAACCACTCTTTTCTAGAAGCGTTGGCGAACAAAATTCTCGGAATCGGAGTTTTTGGATTGCACTGGAAATTGAAATTTCTTTAAAAATGATAACTTTTGAATGCAAATAAATTATTTTTTTCGCCGAAAGGCAGACTTTCAACGGATTTTTATTAACATCGGCTCATGTTTTATGAGTCAGTTCAGTGTAGAAATTATATATCAGAAATGTCTGTTTGAAACCTAACGAGCCTCATAAGATTAAGGTTTTAATCATGTGCTCACTGCCAACATCCATTAATTAGATTGCGTCGAAGATAAAAGCATTTTAATCTTCCCAACAGAGCGAGAGAAGGGCATTCATGAAGTTATTTTTCCCCGTTTTAAAATAACTTTCAAAATAAAGGTCGCTGAACATTACATCCGATAAAAGAAAACTCATCAAAATGTACTTCAATCTTCTGCTCAGGTGGAGAGATTGCTTTCATGAGCTCTAGAAGTACGAGAAACGTTATATATATTGTAAAGTCACATAAACACGTCAATCAGCAAACAGCTGTATTCAGTTTTAACGGAATTGAAGTTGGCATTCTTATGTACGAGAAGCTGAAATTGATAGCTAAAACAATTTGAATGCATAATGGCATGAGAGACCTAAAGTTCCCTTTTCGGCTAAACCATCACCATTTCTTTGTTTCACCGCCACCAATGCAGCTGCTGCGAATCTTGCAGCGTTAATTTCTGGGCACATTCAAACGTCCAATCGAGGCAGAAAGTCAGTCCACAAAATAAATTATTTAACAGTCTCCGACAACATTATTTTGAACCACCACAGAATCATTAATTGGTGGCCTAATGCAGACGTCAACAGGGGGATTGTTTTTCTCATAGCTTCAACGCGCGGCTCAAAAATTGATGTATGTGGCCTCTCAAACTTGCGGTTACGGCGGCCGCACTTGGTCAAAGGAATCAATGGTTTGTGTTACTTCGGTTCTATTTTCTATTCCAATATGGATAACACAGTAACGACCTTTTAAAAAGTTTTTTGCACCTTCAAAATATGCTGTATCAAGATTCAAGATTAAAATTTTATCGCTCCAAATTGGAATGATTGCGATTTGCAAGTCATTTATTTTCCTTAATGAAATAACTATGCAGGCGTAATATAGGTATGTGAAATTCAATTGGTACGTGAAGGCATGCTTTGGTATCGCAATTTAAATTTAGATCACGGCCCCTTTTCTCGTATCAAAAAGCATGTACGAGGATACAATTTCAGTGTTTCTTCAAAGTAGAATGCCATGATAAATTCGTATCTCCGAGGTATACAAGAATCTAAGCGTGCTCATACGTGTGTTCTAGAAAAAATAAACCCCGTTGACAAAGCATTTGAATTCAGACATTCAAGACATGCCACTCTATGTGCGGTTTTATGTTATATTTTAAGTTAAATTCGGAATAAAGAAGTTGGACGTACAACCTCTTGGGAAATATCGCTTTTAGTAGGCACATTTCTAGAAAATTACAGTTCGTACACAGGAGTAGTCTTTTGCAAATACTACTAAGGAAAAAAGGCATGGTGAACTCTTTATGTGGAAAGCACTAGTTCATGGTCGTGTGGCTTTTAGTGGATAGGAAAAACTAAACTCTAAAATAAAACGATCCAAAAAGTATAGACTATTGAATACTGCGTAGGAATACTGCGTTCAGGAAATCCAGTTATGGAAAATAAGAGAAACTTCAATATTTCTGAACTCGAAAGAACGGATCGAATTAACTGGTATGACGCTTCTGTTTCTATCCTGAACGTAAGAAGGAAAAAGCAGGAGCAGCTGTATTTATTCTTCTCACTTTGAGAAGTCAGGATATTCCGTACTTCATTACTTCAGTTTCAACATTAAACATGCCGAAGGAAGGAAAAAATCTAAAATAGGACATGATACATTAAGTAAATCTTAATAAAATTTTCAGACCAATCGGGCGTCAATGGGATGTTCAAATGATTTACATTTTAATGTGTCAAGTGCAAAATTCAGGATTGTTCTGCGTAAACTTTAATGAGAAAAACTATTCAGAACCGTCTGTATTCAGGATCTTGAGTAATAAAGTTGAAGAGAAAGTAAAAATTACTATTACCGTTAATTGTGGAGTACTGATTTTTCTAGGAATACACACCAAAGTTATTTTAATTTTACTCAATATATTTTGCCTGTGTATCGAGTCATTTTCTGGTGAGTGCATCGAACTTTACGTCCCTGATGAAATCATTCAATATTGACCTGATTTCAATTCTGAGGCATTCCATGTGCACTAATGAATGCAATATGTATGTTCTTCAAAAGTAAACGATTCGCTATTTCAGATTTAGGACACACAAATTATTTAAATCATTTATATATTATTTATCCCAACAATACAGCCTATGGTATAAATAAAATCAGAGGACAATAGGAAAAATTAAGAAAAAGGCCGAGAATTGGGGGAAAGAGGAAAAATTTTTAATAACAAGAATATATTGTGAAAAAAAAATAGCGAGGATATTAAGTTTTCCTCCTGAAATAAAACATACTCTTGTTCCTTAAAATATGATACATAGGATTTTTTACAACCTGTAGTTTTATAGAAATCAAAATTTCAAATGAATTTTGTTTTCCGAACGACTCTTCACATAAGCTTCGGTATGAACTTTGCTATAACTCTACGAGCGGATACATACTTGATGATTAATGTATATTAGGTTTGTATAAATATCCTAATTATCTTAGATAATAAGCCATAGGACTCCACGTAAGCAAGCGGAGGGAATAACAGTTCTGTACCTGCACCCAACATTCGAACATTGGATGTCTTTGTAACACACACTTTAGCTCAATTACTTCTTAAAAGAATAGTTAAAAAATTGTTGGCACATGACTACTGTTTAAGCCTCCTCAATATCCAAGCGTTATGCCATGAGTTTCATTTTTAACTTTGATAGTAATAAGAGCATGTATTTTTGAGTAAGTACGTTTTAGTTCAATTAGATTAAAATAAGATGTTACGTACAGAACTTCCAGATTGCGCAGGCCTGCAAAGGCGGCGTTGTCCAGTGTAGTCAAATAGTTGTGGGACAGCTTCCTGGATGCAAGGAAAAGCACAGGAGAATTTTAACAGCTTGTTATTGACAAAGAAAAAAGTGACGCCACGAGAATCTTAGAAGAATAGTCTTACAGATGTAAGGAGAGTATTGATTCCAGTTCAGAAATACAAGGAGAAAAAGTTGTATTTTGTTTCGAGAGACACACGAGTCCAGGTTGTTGACGTAAATTTCATAATAACGATTCAGTATCACTCATGAGATAATTAGTATCATATGAACATTATTATTCATCTGGATTTAGGCTTAGAATGGATTTGAATGAGTTCATATGAAATGACTTCTTAAAAGTTTAACATAATTCAGATAATCTTTATGTGTAGATGCGAAGTCCCAGTTTAGTCATAAATAGCGTGTGTTTTCTGTCAATTTGGGCAGTAACCTTGATTGGGCCAAGTTTCAAATATTAGCAGAGAACGCTAGCCATCAAAGTGTCCTAATATTCTACAAATATTGACCGTCCTCCTCGGGGCAGTGACACAGGCTATTTCATGGCCCCTCTTCGTCCAAAACATATTTGTTTGTGTGTACTCGTGCAAGATTTGCGAGTAAAATAGATCTTTACACAAAGTGCCATATAAAAAGACTTACTTTTGTCTACCTAAACCAGCAGTAGTATGCTAGGCATGAAACGCCTTTTCGAAGTTAAATATATATTTTGAAGACTTATCAAGTTTTTAAAAACTAGTCTACACTTTTCAAACGAGTAGGTCAGTTTCAACATCTGCAACATACAATTTAGGTTTGAAAGCATAAATGTCAATGCTTGGAAACATAACGTTGCAAAAATTTGCCTAAGAAAAACTTGCCTAAGAAGTTTTTTACACCAAATGAGACCATACAATTTCTTTAGGTGAGGTATTCCATGGAAGAATTTCAATGAAAGATTTTGAATTCGCAGTGGCTTATCTATTTTTAGTAAAACCGATTGCATTGGAACCAAAAATTTGGCGAGGTCAAAACTCGGGCTTTTTTACGCACTGACGATTCGTCTGGAAGGAAAACTTAACCAAAAGTTGGTTTGTGCATTTTTTGGAAGCCGCGTATGAAAGTAAAGCCTGGCTAGGTACACTGAGTGATTTGTGAAGGTCAGCAGAAATTGTACATCAGTGTTAAAAAACTCTTCTCAAAATTCTTTCATATTCTTGGCGGTATACAGTGGGGGCAAAAAATACAACACGTTCATTTAATCGCAAGATTGCACATTTATAGACCACGTACAATTACGAAAATTGGACGATATATATATACACAATACTATAAAAAGGTTGTTAATATATCTAAAACCCACAAATATTTCATAGAAAAATATATAGGAACATGCATAATAAATACGTGAACAAAAGTTTACAGTACATTTCAAGATATACATACGTTAATACTTCGTTGCATAGCCCTTATTATTAAATATGGCTTCGAGATGTTTATAGTGGTTCACTATGAGCCGTAGTGAACAAGTTTCGGGCGTAATCTTATTCCATTCTTCAATGCAAATTTCTTTGAGTTCAATGATGTTATTGGGACCTCTCTTCTGAATCTTTAATTTCAATTCCTTCCACAAGTTTTTGATCGGATTCATATCAGGGGATTGACTTGACCATTCTAAAATGTTTATTTTCTTCATCCTCAACCATTCCTTGGTTTCGTTTGCAGTATGTTTTGGATCGTTGTCTTGTTGGAATTTCCATCCACATTTTAATTCTAACAAACGAGCTGAAGGTAGGTGTTGCTCTTCCAATATTTCAGGATATTTCCTGCCATTCATGGTTCTTTGAATGATGTGAAGTTTACCTACCCTTGATGAGCTGAAACATCCCCACACTATGATTGAACCACCTCCAAACTTAACAGTGGGTATGGTGTTCTTTGATTTATACTCTTCGTTTTGTGGCCTCCAAACATGGTTTGTGCTGTTTCTCCCTAATAGTTCGATTTTGGTTTCATCTGACTACAGTACTGAGTTCTGAGATCATCCATGAGTTCTGGCATGAGTTACTGACTGCTGGCTTGTTCAAATGGTGGTTGGCATACTTCAGCCGGGCCCTGACGTGACGTTTCTGGAGAAGATGTCCTACGAGGAGTGAAGGAGCGAACACCTTCACGGCTTAGTGCCCTGCTGATTGTGGGTTTGCTGGCTTCGATCCCAGATGCCTTGAGATCATCTTTCAATTCTTCACGAGTAGTTTGAGGCCTCTGCACTACTGTTTGGACCAATTTTCGAGCAGCACGGTCGTTAATCTTCCATGGACGGCCAGTTCGTGGCTTGCTGAGAGTCGTATTCCGGCATTTNATTTCAAATTTATTCTCTATATAATGGGCTGCGGATCGAAGTATCGTTATCAAGCTCCACAAAGACGGTGAAAGTAACGTATCAATTGCAAAAAAGATAAAAATGAAACGTTCATCTGTTTGAAAAATTGTTAAAAAGTTCAAGGAGACTGATACAACCTCTGATAAACCAAGACAAGGCCGGAAACGAAGTGTTTGGACCAAAAAACTAATAAAAACAAGCGAGAAGTTGCGTCGAAATCCACGTCGATCCCATCGACAACTGGCTGCAGAAGCCGGTGTTAGCAAATCTTCAATGTATTGAGTGTTAAAAGAGGATTTGCGAAATAAACCTCATAAAAAGCTGAAATGTCTTGAGTTTACTGCATATCATAAGAGAATGAGGGCTGAAAGAAGTCGTCACATCCTTAATGAGATAGCTCATGGTGCGCTCCCAAACTTGGTGTTCACCGATGAGAAAAAATTCGACATTCAGTAAGTTGTGAACCGTTAGAACGATCGAGTTTGGAGTTTCTTATATTCAGTTAAGGGTAGTATTGTTACGAAACGTCAAAATGCACAGTCTGTCATGGTTTGGGCAGCTGTGACAGCCAAAGGAAGATCTCCGCTTATTTTTGTGCCTTGTGGGGTCAAACTGAACTCAGAACTGTACATTTCTCTTATTTTGAAATCAAAGTTACTACCATGGGCTACAGAACATTTCAGGGCTCACCATGGAGTCTCCAACAGGATTCACCACCATCACATGGCTCCAACGTAACCCAAACCTGGATTCAGAGGAACATTCTATCTTTCATAAGCAAAGATATATGGCCAGCAAAGAACCCTGACCTCAATCCCTTCGACTTTTCTATTTAATTCATTTTAGAGACAAGGGTCTTAGCTTCCCTTCACACTTCTCTCGAGTCCCTCAAAGCAAAACTGCCAAGGGAATGGGAAGCAATTCCACAAGAACAGATACGTGCCGCTTACCATGCGTTTGTGAATAGACTTAAAGCTGTATTTCGTAATGAGAGTGGTTACACCGAAAAAATGCAATACTGTATCGTTTACTTATAATTCACCCTTGAGTTTCAACCCATAAAATCAAAATCACGCATTTGAATTGTCATAAACCTACCAAAAAGTTTGTTCCCTTTATTCCGAAACACCCTGTAGTCTTTCAGTCAATCGTTTCTTCGTACTAATAAGATTTCAATCTTGAATTTCATTCTAAAGAACATTTCATCTTGGAAGAACATTTGAAAAACATTGATGCTGAATAGTTTTTAATGAATTCAAAAATATTCGGACCATAAACAATATTTTTTCCCCTTCTATATTCAAGCAGCTCGGGAAGATAGCTTATCTATAATGCCCTTGTGTCTTCCTAATACATCGTACCTCTGACACGTAGAAAAGCACTTCATAGAGTTCTGA